>JAGJTL010005995.1:229763-240244 GCA_022063505.1 Calosoma granatense | reverse complement strand
ATATAGGTTTATTCTCCACTAATCCTATAATACATACACCGACAGTCCTCTTTAAGCCTGTGGTCAGTGTTGGGTGAAGCTTAACTGATCTCTGATCTGTTCAGGTTCACAATGGGTCACGTGCCCATTGTCAAAACACACCCACGCATCTATCGGCCCGTCACGGGACATAAACTGCTACGGGTATAAATCACTAGAACCATAGACAGACAGGATAGATATACCTAATACAGACTGTGCTCGCTCAAGAGCTCCAATTATTGTTGTAGGTATATATGTGCGGCTGTTAAATCTCTATACGATATTGGTGTTTGGTTAGACAGGCGCGGATATTGGATTAGCTGCCTTGGATATTGAACGTACGTGGGTGCATTTCATTTTCGATAGGGTTAACGGTGCTAAAATCGATTAACTGAAAAGATATTTATATTATGCCGAGTTTATAGGACTTCAAACTTAATACAATATCAAATCTCAAAATTCCTAAAATCTAACTAATTATTTTTGTTTATGTATCAAGATTCATAAATTTGTAAAATATAAAATAGATTAGAGATCTGATATTTTTATTATACCTATGTATAATGCTTGTTCAGAAAATTTGGTATTAATTTCGACTGTTGAAAATTTCGTCTGTTTTCTTTTTGACGGAGGTACTGGTTTGGAAATGAACCAAATTTCACGGTGTACACCAACAGTTACCTGTACAGGTAGATTTAGTGCGGCTACTGACCGACAGACGGCAACCGAATCAATTCTGCTCTATTTTTATACTTTACTAGTTTTTAGGTAAATCATAGCAAGTTGGTATATTAAATAATATATCATGTTTAAGCTTTGTCCATTCTAAAATCTAATACTTTATTTCGGGCAGAAATTCATCTTCAATTCGAGAAAAATTACGCCAAATTGTAAGAAAATAATTTTTGAAAAAAATCTCGTTATTTTATATTGCAATTTGCTTATAGAAAATAAAATTACATAACAATAAACGTTTGTCTTATTTAAACAATATACTAATAAAGTTAAAAAGGTATAATTAAAATTGTATTATAAACATTATGGTCAAATTAAATTATAAATTCAAATATTATATTTCACTAGGTATATGTATGTATGTAGTTGCATTAACAATAATTAGCAGAGGGATTTATAAATCCATCTGGTACCAGGTGAACTTTTCAACCCCCCGGGTTATAAGCTTGCGGGGGGAGGGGGTAGATGCAGTGTATCGTGACGACACGTGACAGCCCCATACACACATATACACTTACATGTACGTATATATTCACAAAGGTACAGAGATATTCACAATAATATACATACATATACACACATGCATAGGTACACATTCACATAAATGAGAAAATATATACAAACATAGCCAGATACACATATACAGATAAGGTACAAGCCAACCGGAATTACACACATACACACATGTGAAATTAGGTATATATGGAGATACAGAGGTGCCGGTACGTGTGGCATATGGTTATCAATGCCTAATTATCACACGCACACATATATATGCATCAGAGACATATGTTTACATAACTGTAAAGTAATATGCACATATGCATTGTAAATATGAAACCCCAAATGATATATAATGTTAGAAATATTAGCTAAAAAATTAAACTATTTTCTGACAGAATTTATTAGTACTATTAGCTCAAAATTTAAAGAAATATATGATCTGCAACTTTAGTTGTCATTTAATATACTATACTACAGAATAGAACGGACAGTCGGATATTGGAATACCTTGATTTGGTCCTGCTAAAAAAAATTTATACTGTTTTATTGTTTTCAATATCTTAATTCTACTCTCTAAGTCCATATTCAACTGAAATCTACTCATCAACAGTATGGGAACAAGACTATGTTGCTTAGGTCTCTTTACTACATTAATATTGTTCGTTTTGATTCAAGATTTTAGCTCAATCTTGTCCGAGGACCTCGACAACAGTCAGTGCATATTACTTTAACTTGAATATCTTGTATAGCTCTGGTGTAAGTGCTGAAGTGCATATAGGCGGTGCGTGTGCGTGATGTACCTGTATGTTTATGTGTTGAAACTGAACACTGCATTATGCATATACGACAAACTCTCAGTGTTGTGCATGTTTAATGGCGTTATGCGGAGGTGCAATAAAAATTAGCCACTCGCACTTTCATATATATACATACTGTAATAGCTTGCTGTTGTATATACTTATTTCCTTGCTTCAAGCTAACAGGGAAATCAGTATTAGACGAAGAAATTAGCCTAGGACGAGAGGACAAATATATATTAACTTTCCTTCAGTTTCACTGTTTTAATTAAACAGAAATATATTGCCTACATTGTCACAGTAGGATAGAAAAACAAGACGTTGTCTTCAGTATAAGGAACATCAAAGTACGAATTTATTTTATTAGTAATAACAATAATGTCTTAACCAAAATTGCAAGAATTATTCTTTCATATATGTATGTAATTATAGGACGAATTATTTATGACAGACTGATGCAAAATTTATATATTCTACTTGAAGAAATGTAACCTATGCAGGTAAAATGTGTTAATTAATTAACACACCATTAAACCCGTGTACGTTTTTGTTCATAATTGAAACGTTTCTACCTTTAATTACAGCCTATTAATTAAGTATTAAATTACAAAATTATTGTAAAATATTGTCTATAATCATGTTTGAATATTCACATCATCTAATATGGGTAATACTAGTTAGGTGTTTCTATGCGAGAATATTAAGTGAAACGTGTGTGTTATTATTAATTATAACGAAATATAGATTTAGTCAGTGGGATAATAATATATAGTATTCTTCTGCATTTATATAAAATATCAATCTAGAAAGTTAATCATACATATTGTCTGTTTTCAGGGATACCGCAACTAACATCTCTAGCTCTGTGCAACAAGGCTTGTCTGAACGATTCCGGACTAGCTCCGGTACCGGAACTGCCCGGAGCGGGAGAATGCTGTATAGTAGTGGATGATATTGGCGTACAGAAACTAGTGTGTGTGTGTGTGTATCTCTCTCTCTCTCTCGTTGGCTATACCTACATATGTATATTTGTGTGTCTGTACAATATATATACAATTACAACTTTGACGTCGCGGTTTCTGAAACCGATTCACTCTCCCACTGTCCGTACACACGTGTGGCCATGTTACTTGTGTGACGTCATGACGTGGGGCGTGTACCGACGCATATATGCACGTGCATGCCAGACAAAGATGCCGCTATTGTGGTGGGGCTGAATAGTTTGGGTGGTGGAACTGCGCATGAATCACGGATCAGTCAGTCGATCCTTGTGTGTTGGCGCAGCACACGGTGCTGTTTTACCTGTGTGTTCCCCATCATTCACCTGTATGTTGTGCGCCCGCTACACCGCCGAATCTAACCGGAACCGAACCGAACCTAAAGAATTCAAGTGCGACGCCACTGTATGCCGATATACAGTTCGTGCGAAAGTGTTTGGGGATTGTTGTTAAGTTCTGTTCAGTGACGATTGATTGCATTGCATTGCACTGGGGGTGTTGAGGGTTTGCGGGCAGTTTTATTTTGAGTGTGCATTTGTTCGATACCAAAGTCAAAACGGAATTCATAACACCAGTGTCGAGCCAATGCTCAACGGGTGCCGTCCAGCAAGCCGTTACGGCTGGTGGCGTGGTCCCGTTTGGAGGTGAGACGGCCGCCGGAACGCCTCAACAACCCCTGCAGCAGCACAACAACATACACACGGTCACCGGTGGCGGCGGCGGCGCCGGCACAACTGTCACCAACAACACCACCACCATGAACCAGCTCGGCACAGTGTACGCTACGAAGCGACGCCGTCGGAATGGCAAAAGGTACAGCACACAAGTTGTAGACAAATTACACTTACACAGAATCTACAATGAAAATAAGCAATATCCAATATCAACTTAAACAGAACTATTATGTATTTCAAGCAGAAATATCTTCTGCGACATTTTAATCTTTGATTTAGTTCTAGTATCCTTGTTGACAATAAACGACCTGAATTTTAAGTTAAATTTTACTTCAAATAACAAATAGCATTACTAACAAAATTACTGGCAATATACAAGTTTCACTTAGAATATTGTAGCTAAATTCTAGAAAATTATTGTAATAATAATACCAACAAAGATTATTGATATATACGAATCAATACTTGCATATTGTGTCGTACATCAAAGTAATGAATAATTGCAGTATTTATGAATGTAAATAGTTCTGTGTTTTTTTTCTGCTAGTAAATTATACAGCTAGTAAAAGCGCCATACGATTATAATTCCAGCAAATATCCGATGATGTGAAATACATCAGAAATAGAATTAATCATCATGAATGTTAATGTCGGTACCTCGTACTGTTTTGCATAAATACCTTCTGGCTATTGTACTTAGTGATACCTGTGCAAAGTGAAAAATGTAGACTGAAAATTATATATGTGTCCAGCATATGTATCTACTAACCTTGCCATGGAAATCATATGTTAGTATATCACAAGAAAATAAAGTTGAAACTTATCAATATATATAAATAGTACATATATGTAAATGTATATCAGCGACATCGAAAGAAAAACGGAGAAGAAACTAGTAATTATTAAAATATTAAACGAATGTATAATATACTTGCAAGATTTACAAGTCTATAAATGTGTATATATGTTAAAAAGTAGACGCAATAAATAATTGCGGAAATGATAAATAATTTTATTCTTAGTAGCAAGTTTTTCTTGCATTTATTTTACTCTGTTCCAATGTAATTATATTTCATGCAGATATTGTATTCATTCATTCATTTCTTTATGGAAAATACATGCAAAACTATAGTTATTGCTTCGAATTAAAAACTGTAGCTTTTACAATAAATTTATTTATTTTCAAACTCTGAATTTTCGCTGTCAAAATACAGCTTTAAAATTGTTGGATTTACTCTCAAAACTCGACTTACACAGATTAGTGGTAAGTTAGCATATCAACGTGCGAATAAAATAATATTAATCCACTATTAATCAATAATTTCACACAAATTCTTAAAAATATTTAAAATATACCCAATGTAAATCTTGTAAGATAATTTAACTGTACTATTTTACACACATATGTGTGTGTGTGTGTGTGTGTGCGTGTGTATGAATTGTACAAATTTTAAAGGTACTGCACATACGACAAGATTGCGTGTTGTGCACAGGACCGTATTAGACAGGCCCGGTAAGGGAATTATTCGCATTTCTATCGTATATTGTGACGCAGTCAATGTCTGTTCGGGAGACGCGTGCCCGGCGGCCATTATAGACGCTCGACGTCCGCTGAGCGCATCGTCCGACGCCTGACGTCCCGCCAACATGTAATGTTTCCGCCCCCGAGTGCAACAGCTTCACTTACCCTTCATTCACAGTTGCACACACACACACACATACATACATACATACAGAATATATTCAAATATTTGATGACTATGTTACAACACATTCTGCACTCATTTTCATGTTTTATTTAACAGTGTACGCATTTACAAAATAAGAAAAGCATCAGATTTAGAGCTTTTTAAGACACTTTTCTTTACACTTCTTATATTTCTTGGATATTAATTCTATATTTTTAATTTTAGTTTGTTTAAATATTACTAGTCGTAGCAGGGTAAAATGATCTGATAGTGAACTAAAGAACATAACAGATTAGTTCACCTCGGAGCAGTTCAGAGTAGTTCGTTCAATCGATAGCTGTTTTATAGCATGTGTTCTGCTATTTATTTGGCAATTTACATTGCTACAAGAATATTGTATACTCGTGTATATAATGTATTTTACAATATATTATTTCACACATATATATCACATTAAATGATGTCTATAGAGAACTATAATAGTTGTTTTTCCGCTAAATATTTGCTTGAAATTTTTCCGTCCTTGGCCAATGTCATATTATTTATACAAAAATATTATTTTCTATGTTCGTCTGTGCATAGATTTCGCATCCTTCAATGCTGGTTGGGGCTTAATTAGGGAAATCTCTATTAAATATTTATATTTTTATTCAGATAATTTCACACAAGTAATCATATTTACAATGACACATGAATATAATTTATAATTTACGGATTATAAACCTCTAATTTAATATTAAAATTGTCGATAAATTAACATTTCTCTGATTGCTAAAAAAAGTTATTAACAATTTGGTCAAAAAACATTGTATAATATTACGGTATTCTTTTTAATAGTAATCTGTTAAAAAAAACACAAGTTTTTTTTTGGTGGAGGCCTAATTATTAATAAAGTATTCATCATGAATCATTCGAAGGAAAGGGGGTTGTTTTTGTCGTTTCATATTAAATATATAAAAGTTGTATCTATTATTCAAATGACTGGTCATAATTTGCACATATCTATGCGTCAATCTCCACAATAGTAGCCGCAGGGCCGGAGGGATGAAAGAGGGTAGAGGGGTTAAGACATACATATATATATCGAGTAAATCTCTGGCGACCACGGAGCACACACACACACACCAAACAACACTCAACTTTATTATCTTATGAAATATTATACGAGTGCCAGGTTTATGAGAATAATTTTCGGCATGCGAACACTCAATTTTATTAAAAATATGCAAATTCTTGATAAGCAATGCTACAAAACAATTTAACCACTCTCTCTCTCTCTGTGTATGTGTGTGTGTACATACAAGATTACTTTGGTATGTCTTTCCGGATAAGATGAGTGAATTAAACTGTCTAATTTTATATGTCAACTCGCTCATTTTCTAGTTAAATTGACGTGTTAATTTTCAGTAAAAAAAAGTACATGTGTAGGTATATCTAATGTTTGTATATGTTTTTACTAACTATATGTACTATTTTTGTTTCTGTAAAAATATCTTTAACATGCTGATTCTATTAAATATTATGACTCAGAAATGCATGTGTGTCGGATATAAATAATAATGTTTGACAGTAAGAATATATTTATTAATAAGACAATTAACAACCAAATAAATAATCATTTATAGTTGAATGTTTCCAGCTGAAATTGTTAATGATCTCTAGGGTAAATGGCATGAAAATGTCGTACATTTCAGCACGCGGTTACATTGTTAAATGTGTAGCGTTAAATTCTGTGAGTACATTCGGAAAAACTAGGTGAAATATCATATAATAATCGCGTCAGCTAATGTTGATAATATCCTTCTACAATAAGAAACACATCAGACGTCGGTGTTGTGTACCCATTACATTCACCTTCGTTCCACACATAATTAACACTATTCCTCGTTAAATCATTACTCCGCACCTATGTTCCTTGTCTCGCTAATGAACTGAGTAACAAGTAACAACAATATTATTACCCAGTGTATCGTTTCGTCAACAATATTCATAATAATACCAGGATACGCATGCACCCGTTATGAAGGGATATTTCGGAGTTTTTAGATTATGTCGGTTAACGCGTGTCATGCTCTGCTAGAAATGGATACAAATGTCACTTTTTGGGGACTTCCTGTGACCGATGGTTGACCAGAAGTCGAGTGCCAGCGGTGGCTAACTAACCAGAAATATCTTGTCATTTTATAGATATATGTATTAATCATAACTGCTCTTGATTAGAGGGTTCGTATTCCGTTTTGTACATTATTATATACGTACATATGTAACATATGTTGCAAATTCATATACATTTTACATAGATTAATTATTATGTTTTATCACTGTACTGTTTAAACTAAAATACTAAATTTTATATTTATAGAAATAAATATAGAACACATTGCAGTTTATGACATTTTGTTAGTAAATTCACTATAAATTGAACGAGCCATTTATTAAAATAATGACATAAATTTATGAATATCTAAAGGATAATATATGGATTGCACTGTATGTTGAATTTCTCATAATACTGAACTTATTTAATGGGAAAACTTGGTACAATTAATGTGAAATAGAATGAACATATTTCATTGTCAATCAATATGGATTTTAAAATATATTTTTCCATGAAATATATGCATGCAAGCAGGATAATAAAAGGAATATAAATTCGATTTAAATTTTTCCTCATCAAAGAGCATATGAATTACTTATTATTTAACAGTCTCCACATGTTGTACTTTGTATATGTGTGTGTGTGTGTGTGTGTGTGTGTGTGTAGTTACAGAAGGAAAGATCTTTAATATGTGTGTAGATATTACTAATTAAGCCAGTCTAGTAAATGAAAATTTATTACAGGTTACAAAGAAAATTCTCTTTAATTCAGTTTGAAATAACATTTACTTAAATTACCATATCAACCTTATATCTTTTTCAAAACGCTCGTACGCGTATAACTGCGACATGCATGGCGGCTATAATGTCGTTATATTTTGACATTACTCATTTAGCAAAACTGGACTCGACTCGAAACGAGCCCTTTGTTGTCGTCGATTTTCAACTTAAATGTGAACAAATAAAAGTACACTACTGATACTGAAATTTCATGGTTTCAAAATTATTATAGGATTGGCATTGTTTCATAAATGTTTCATGGATTGATATATCTTTGGTAAATTCATTTTTCATGAATACAACAATTACCATTGCCATACTAAGGTTAAATTAATTTTAATATAATTTGAACATTATCGAATTGATCTTTTAACGGTAATTTAGAAGGTCGTAGTTATGCCAAGGACTGTAATATTTTTTATTATTATCAAAGCAGTATTATTTTACATTCCAAATAAGATATGTAGATATAAAGTCTTTGTTTAGGTATTTGCGAATTATTTTTAATACTAGATGAAATAAATACGTGGTAACTTATTGACAAATTTATCGTTTCAAACTGAATCGGCTGTGAACGTTTTTGAACATGAACTATTTCAGTTCTCACTGCGATATAATGAAGCAACGTCTGGATACAAAAAATTTAGAGAGAGAGAGAGAGAGAGAGAGAGAGAAAAAGCCGCAATACAAAAAACAACAAAATATCGAAATAATTGCCTCAGATTCCGTGGAGTAGTGGAGCGCCCCATCTGCCCCAAACATATAACATGTAATTAAAGATTCATTAGAACAATGAACCCTGCGTCCAAATATCTACTCTCGGGTCGTAAAAAGAACATGGACTAGCAGCGCCACGTATATATATACGGTTGGTAGAAAAACTACACTACTTGTACAACAACAACAACAACCGAATATGGACATATTTTTATAACCTATTAAGAACGGCAGCAGTGCGCGCTCCAAACACCAGACACTGAAATGTTAATTAAGCGTAAATAAATAGGCCGGACTAATTAAGGGTTCTTAGCCGTGTGTGCGCCAAAGTACTAATATTCAATTACTGATGAAAACGACCGTGCTGTTCGCGAGCATTATTTAATACGTGAAATAATACGTTCGATACGCGAGCTGCTTAAATGGGTGTAATTTTCAATATGTGTGCAATAGCTTAAGAGAACGTCCGTTGCCTGCAGAAATCAGAGAATCAATGTTACACACGACTCACCACCATAGGTGGAGGAGGTGGATGGGCTGGAATAAAGCGGGGGGGGTACACATTGTGTGATAGTAGTATCAATAGGAATTATGATAACTTCCTGCAAGAATCATTGATATACTTGTGACAAGGTAGCTTCTTGTGTGCTTACAAAGTAAAGACAATTTATTTACTGATTAATGAACGTACATGTCCCCGCCGGGTAAAACGCATGGACGCCGCCAATGTGCTGATATATGCAACGAGTGTATCATATGCGTTTCCCACGTAGCCAGGCAAGGGTAAATCGCTAACCATACCATTTTCAAGCATATACAACCACAGTTATAGCTTATATGATGACTACAGCAGCAGCAGCAGTACCAGCACATATTGTAGAGGTATATATGTATACTTTCGGCTGCTCTAGCTACTGTATCATTACCACAGAAACGCTGATTTTTTCCCGCAAATTACTGGCTTACCGGCCGATAGGGCGTACGTCTAGACGGGGTCCGAACTATACAATTTCAAATCTGCATATTTATTTCTGGCCGCGGCGAAATTATTTCGGTATACGTTGAACTGTACGATTACTACAAACACACAGTCAACCTTAGCCATTCTAAACTAAATTAGAAGGTTGGTAACAGTGCGCTATTAGGTTATAATCCTTCAACAACCCATCCAGCCGAATCAACGAATCTTGTGCTAAATATTAGTGGTTTTTTTTACTTCATTCTTCCAATGAAAAAAGTACAGGGTTCTGTTGTATTTTTCAGTGTTGCTACTGTCATTAAAACTGAAGGTATGCATATTGAGCCGCGGAATATAGTAGTAAATACTTAGAAATTAACATAAATATACATAATGACATAGGTTCAGGACGAATTTTATAATTCGGCCAGCATATCTGGTAAAATAAAAAATATTACTCTGAATATTTTACGTAGTAAATATTAGGTTAGAGACTGCAGTAAACATTGATT
>JAGJTL010005995.1:198122-213575 GCA_022063505.1 Calosoma granatense | reverse complement strand
GATATACAGTAATTAACTCACAACATTAGAATATACTTGGAACGTGTGTCAGAGATTTTTATAACTGTATATGAAATAATCAAGCTAAGACTTTTATTTTGCTATTAAACTATTTTTTCAAATATATAATTGTAGCTATGCGTGTTTGTAAGAATTATTCTGAAGAGATATGGTCATTGTATTAAAGAGATTCGATTAGTTAGTCGTTTGCTTCGCTACATTGTTTCCAGCTCTACAGATTAAAATGTAAAAATAAAAATGCTGAAACTAAACTCCACTAGTACGTATCAAATTTATGCTTTCGAAATCGCCGAGAAAAAGACGATCCTTTTTGCTTCACGCATCACTTAACAAAAGTGTTAAAGAAGTTGTCCGAATCCTGAATACAAAGCAGCAGCAGAAGCAGAGTCTGGCTACCTCGCCTACTCCAGCATTCAAGTCTCTTGCCTCCCTGGACCCATTATTCGAATCTGTCGCATCTTGTCGCTGAATTATGCGAGACAGCGGTTTGTAACTACATAAAACCACAATTAAAAGCTGATTTTTCGCTCGTTTTCATTCGTTTTATGAGGTGTCAAATGTAATCTGTGTCAGCCCCATCGAAGAAAAAACAAGCGGACGCCACTGATGAATGTACCGCGTAGGCAGTAGCCAGTTTTTTTTTGCTGTTGTTGTTGATTTTTCATTCTTTCATGTTCTGTTTCTTGTTTGTTTATTAGTTTTGTATTTAATTATAATAAATTAGTTTATTTCATTATACTAAATGATTTATTTATTTCAGCTAATAAATTATGTGCTACGTACAGTCGATATATGATTTAATGTGTTTCATTTAATGGAGACATTTTATTATGTTGTGTTAATCAATAATAAAGTTCAAATAATTATTTTCTCTAAGATCATACACTTTTTTCAGTGGCCAGTATCATTCTTCAGATATAAAGCTACTGTATGCATGATACATAATAGCTTTGAATGTTTTGAATTATTCAAAAGCCACCTTAAATTTTTCTGTGCGCTATATGCTTTGCAGGAAGATATTTGGGCGTAGTGATGGTGTTGTATGATTTGCTATTCTGCTCCGCTGTATGGTGGATGAATATGTACAGTGATATATATTCCGGTGATGTATGTATGCACATTAACACCTGCACGCTTGTTCCATCGTGTCAATGGGCTGAAAACATGCGATGGGCGTCATCCGAAATTTGCAAAAAAATACCGTTCCACATGCTCATCATCTGTCAGCGATTATTATTTTCGCACATGCGGATTGTATATTTATCATTCCTACTGAATCATTTGTTATTTGGAATTCTATGGAAATGAATCCTTTAGAACATGCAGCAATGCTCATTAAATATAATAATTTTACATGCATCCAACCACAATATGAAAATTTCACAAATTTCTCATCACTTGTCCTTGTAAAGTAATCTTCAGTGTCCTTTTCGTTATAAAGCCAAAAATATCTCTTTGATATGATTCTTTGTCAAAATCCATCCCTCTCTTTTCACGTCCATTTCTTCTAGACGAAATACCAAAAAATAAATCAAACTTCTTCTAGCTAATTTCCATGTTTATCATGTTCTACTCAGGGTGAACATGCTAGTAAATTCTTATTGTTAATGAATGTACATACAGACATCCCTTATTCCACACACACACACATATCATCTATGTACATATATATACATGTGATGTGATGTTAGTCCGTGTATGTGTGGCGAAGCTCTAAGTATGTCTGTGTATAAATCTAAAGACACATGACTGGGCGCGGTTACTCTATTAGCATATAAGCCCGAAGTCGGGGACGACATCTGTTAAAGACTGCCACGTTAATAGTCTCGCAGGACCCATTGCTGATGTCTTCATCAGCATCCAAGCTACCGGTTTTGTCTCTGCTACCAACGCGCATGTATATACTCATCTCTCTCACATCATCCTCCATATGCATACATCCATCGCATACTCACTCACCGCTCTCGACTAAGTTGTCTTTGCTTCATTTCCAATCCAATGTATGTATGTACACGATCGATGGTCGTTTGTCTTTCTGTGGGCCTACACGAAATTACGGATTCAGTGTTTCGAAAAACGAAACGTGTTTGTCAGATTGATTTTTCGGTTAATGTGTTTTATTTTGAAAATTCCTTGGTTTCTTCAACGGGAATCACTATGACATTTTATTCTTCCTCGGAAGTAGATTGCAGTAAAGTATGCATGTATGTGTTGGGTATGTATGAGTTATTATACAACTTGTGTATGTACAGGTTTATCATGTGCGTGTATTTGTAAACATTGGATGGTTCAATGTGCGACACCTTGTGTCAGATCGAACGTGCGTGCGTACATTCATCCGTATGTACGTACATATACACGTATAGCTGCTACAAGTGTGTATATATACTCGTATGTATATATAGTAAGTGTTTGAGTGAGTGCTGTAGACATGAACCATATTTATAGCGTGTGAAGATTTCATTGAGACAAGTGTGTATGTATGCGGATTGCACGCTAACCATCTACGGCACGCTCTCTCTCTGTGTGTATACACACCTTTACCTATATCAGCATAAAGTGTTGTGGTACACATTCTCTGATGCGTGTTAGAAATGCATTTTGAATGATGTACACCATTTATTGGACTGCGAAGTTGATTAAAATATTTCTGTCACATTGGAATCACTGTTACCCTGAACAATGACTACACTAATGTGAACTGACAAAGTTAATATTCACTGAAATTTGTACTGCAGTTTGTAGCGTGTTCATTCCTATTATAATAAACCATCTTTTTAAACATTTCCACCGTAATTAAATCATTTAGATCAAAGCGAAACGCGTATATCAAATATAATTAGCAATAATAACTGAAATTATGAAGTTTTCCACAGTATAAAATAGTGTCCGATTAATGTATGGCCTGTGATACTATGACAGAACAAATTAATCAGTGAATCAAACGATTAAGTTACAGTCAAGCTGTGGCGTATAAAAAAGTTTCATTTCAGAAATCCACTCTCCACTTGGTGGACTACGATCCTCTAGTATAGTTGTATCTGTAGAGAAATTCCTGCTCTGATGATTCTGAAGTTCGCCCGAGTGGAGTGTCTGTGTGGATATAACGGCATTGTGTGAGAGAAGGATGAGATATAACTAAGTTTAATAGCGGGCGCGCAGCATCAACGCCGGAGAGCCTGTCATTACAAAAGAGTTAAGAGAGAAACTCTTAAAATGCCTGAACTAGGCCCCAAATTTCTTTATAATTCGTTCTTGTAAATTCAGATTCGGTACTTAATGATTCGGGTTTTTTTTTGTATGACTTTAGTGAGAGTATGTATTACACTGTACATATACAGAGTGTGCCAACGTCACAACATACATACATACATAATTATGACCTGATATTTCTTCAATATACCCGGAACTAAATACTAGTCAAATCTTTAATATTTCTTCACTAAGTTGTTGCCGAGTTTCTAGGATGAGATTCAACTTAAATCCACAACTCTAAATCAACAATATCGAAGGTAAACTCCACATTGCTTACTCATAACATTATTGTGTGATAGTTTGAAGATTAAAGTTGAATCTGTTCCTAGAAATATGTTGCGAATATACTGGGTATTATGATTGACAGTAATTGTTGAAAGTATTTTACAAATGTAGCTGTCGGTGGTAAATATGTAATAACAGCCGGCAATGTGGTGTAATGATGAGTGAGTGATTCCGAGAAATCCAACTGTCGGCGTTCGAGTGTCAGTAGTAGTGTTGTACTAGTAATTCCTATCTGAATATTCACCGGCGGCACTACCATTATCCCATAGAGTCAACGACCACCCAGTATCACATGTTTAAAATCCAATTAGTACTCGACAATTTTTACCTTTTTATATATCCAAACATTTATCACTTTACACTGTAAGAATAAAATAATGTTTGACTGAATTAGCAGGAAAAATAGAACACTGTTCTACACATTCTGATATTCTGTAAGATCCTTGTAAACTTTGATGGATACATTTTGTATCTTGTAGCGATATTTCTAAACTAATATCCGGCAGGTCTGTAAGGCTATTTGATTTTAATGCTACGTCCAAAAGACTAAACTATAATTGAACTTTTCTATATGTAGCACAGGTAATAATTAAATCAGGTGTGTTGGTTTAATCCTGCTAGAGTAAATACTGTATTATATATATGGTCAATATAGTTATGATATGTACATATGTATGCTTTATGCGGATATTTCTGTGGCTAACTGGACGTTATTTCCTCGCGGGCTTAGTATCATATAACAGAGGTGCACATTAACACTACATATATACATAGCAGCCATTCAAATAAACCACAACATAGTTTGTTTTTACATCTAAACCAACATGTTCATAGGCGTAGATAAAAAGACAGTATATAAGGGTAACTACCTCTTTTTTGTAAAGGCATACTAACATTCAAATTTGAATCAACTACTTATTTGTAAGATTCAAGTATGTCCTTGTTCAGTATTCTTTGCACTAATATCTAAGATATACACATACCAGAGAGAGAGATAATTCTAGATATTATTACCATGAGTATAAGGTCTGTCTGTACAGATATCAAGTAGAATTTTAACATAAAACAGTGACATATTTTTCCTCTGTACTTGAGCGGTTAGTAATTATACAGTTATACATATATAATTGCAAGTTGACTGTAAATATTATGCAATGAAATTAGCGTATCCGTGTATGAAGAAGAAGAAGGAGGTTTTACGAGGGAATGGTGCGTCTTGACTTGTCATTCTGGTAAATTGCACGTTACTCTGCACATCAACCACTAATTAACAGTCGACCGATTTTAATACGCATCCTCTCTATGTTAAAAATCACGTTGTTATACTTCTCTCTGATATGTGAAATAACCTGATGTGCGCCCCCCATTTTAATTAGCACGTTAATTGGCCATACACTTTGCTACGAGATAAAAATACTCATTAGCTCCTGTATATCTTACGTACATACATGTATTCAACTAAAAATGAAAACATTGTTTTATTGCATTGTTGTACAGATTTAATAGTTTTTGTTCTGTTTTCTTGCGCTCGCTTTGATATTCCGAGTTTGTAATTTTGATGTTGCCGAATTTAATTGGAATTAACCAGTGTGCCGCTTTATAATATTCAACTAAATTTAGTTTGGAAATATGGCCATTGAACTGTAGATATTTTAAGTGAATTCCGTTTCCTTTAGTGGCAGAAAATCTCATTTTTCTTCCATTCATCTCTTACTGAAGTAAGGTACAACGTGTTCTAGTTTAAGTACTGATAAATTGTAATATACACAAGGCCTGGGTAAGATTTATAATTAGTTTATTTTGGTCTACTATATTTTACAAGGTGGGCGCCTCCTACCGCTGGTATCTGGCTGGAGTGTTGGTACTACTGGGTGGGCACTCACATCATTAATAATATCAGCAAGGAAAGAAAGTAATCAGACCTAAAATAAATTACATTCACGTACACGCTTTAATTTACATTAAGAAATTATTCTATTTTTTGTCCAGAAATTCTGATTTACGCATTGTTTTTGAACTGGACTAGCAGTGAAATTGTTTGAGGAATGGGCGGGTCCGACTCTGATATCATCTGTCAACCCTTTTTCCAAATGCTGGTTCGTTGGGCAAAGGTAGAAGTTATTTGTGCATTGTTAGAGTTTTTGAAAAAAAAGTTTTTGAAATAATTATAGGTTGTACTTTTACTAGAAAAGGGGGGTGGTTTAGTTAGGGTAGATTGGATTCAAATATTTTATTATTTGAATATATTCGTAAAGGTATACCGTTAAATTAGATTGTACTACTGAAAATGTAATTATATTCAGGGGCACTATCAACTTGTAAACAAACAGAAAAAATTCTTGTACGTGTATGGGTGGCTGTATTCGTGCCTGTAGCTCTGTGTATGTGTGTATGTATAGCAGTGTTCTTTCCTCATCATTTCTGTAATGAAATTAATTATTACGCAGGCCCTGAAGTGTTGTTACTTTACACAGTGTGTGTGTGTGTGTGTGTGTTGTTCTGTTATACCAGTTACTGATCATTAGTAATTGAACTGTCGAATGTTGGACTTAGAACCTTGAGGGATCAATTAGCCAAAGATCCATTCGAAATGGAAGCATGGAAGATTGATGATATATGGCGAAATAATTCCGGGTTCTTACATCTCTCTCTCTCTCTCTATCTTCTTCTTGTCTATAGCCTATAGTTCCATCACTCGCCTGTCCGTTTTTCTTTCATATTTTACAGTAATTGTTTTCTCTTTTCATTAGCGGTATAGTCAGTAACGAGGTTGTAACAAACTTGTTTAATATTTTTCATTACATATATATGGAGTTGCAAAGAATTATATTCCTATATTCTGTGTTGATATCAAGTATGTGTTTTCATTATTTATAATTGTGACAGTAAATAATTAACAGCATTAATACAGTTTGGGTTCTTATTTATCGTTCATCTTAATCACGTATGTACAAAGCTAAACACTGTATTTAATGTACGCCATGTAAAATTCATTTTCTCATTCGGACATGCAAGTGAATTGCAAATGGACCAATAATTGAATGAAGAAAAAACTCACTTATTACGAACGTTAATTATACATTAATTACGGAGCAATGGAGGGGGGAGAGAGAGGAGTGATTAAATGATAGTGTTGAACACTCCCATATATACATACGTACATACACAGATATCGTTACAGAATATTTCAAAAATCTAGAGCAAAATATACATTAAAACGAATAGATTAGAGTTAGAAACATTAGTATTTAAAAACTAGCAGAACGTATTTACCATATATGCATTATGATTTGAAACAACATTATACAATTATATATTACGGATCGAATCGTTTCATTAATATCCTGCTAGCTATAAAACGTGACGAAGTAAAATTGCAAATGAGTTGTACGCAGAATTTAGATAATTGTAGAGCATGAGTATATACCGATAGACAGTTTACATGTGAACGATGCTGAATATATATTATTTACAATTCAGTGCATTTCCGGCAGCAGATCATATACGCATAGAGTACACGTGCGCTCTCATCAGTATTCTAGTTAAATCGTACGAGTTAATGTAACCTGGGATCAGTTAATCGCACCTAGATATGCCTACGCTTCCATCTCGACTTATGTAATTCAATCAGAATGTGCAAGCATTCGTTGACTGACAAGAAAATGATACAGTTCAACATGTGCATGAAGGCACTAGCTCAGTCAAGTTCTACATGTAACGAGCAGTTTCTTGGAAATGCAGAAGACGAGATAAACAAAGTATTTAACTACTCCACATAATACACAAACATACACACACACACACATGGGTGGTACACATTGACTTACTCATGAAATGATACAGTCAGACATATGCATTACATGAAATGTAACGAATAGTAAAATTACAGAAGTCTGCAACGAGAATTATGGGGAATTCAAGACGTTACTACATTATTATTTCATTTATTAAAAGTCAGTTGAATGTTGAAATAGTATCTTTCTTGGGATGCATTTAAGTAAAATAATATATTTGTTTTTTGATGGATTATTAAGAGGGTTTCTTTTTTCCTTCTAGCTTGAAACCGGCACCAAAAGATGGCGTCACGAAAAGCAATCCAAGTAAAAGACACCGAGAAAGACTGAATGCCGAGCTGGACACCCTGGCCAGCTTACTACCCTTTGAACAGAACATACTCTCTAAACTAGACAGACTGTCCATCCTGCGACTGTCCGTCAGCTATCTCCGTACAAAGAGCTACTTCCAAGGTAAGTAGTAACAAAATCTAGCCACTTACTCAGTAGATTAGACATCTGTTTTATATTGCTCGCAAGTAAAAACATGCTGAAGTATCCAACTGGCACTCTCATTGGCCAGAGCAAGTAATAAGCATGATTATATGAAGAAAGAAATTTAATTAGATCAAAATAACTAAAGCTATTAGCTAGAAATATGTATCTGCTGGTGTTACTAATACGCTGAAGGTGTGTTCTAATGTTGTTAATATTTGATAATTACAGGCTCCAAGCCAAAGAGAAACATTGATTGTTTCACATATTAGGAGACACTTCCTACTTTCTATACTGCGTACATAGTTTTTCCACCGCTAATATAATGAATTTTAATTGTACGCCAAATAAATTATCGGATATTAAGGTTATTCTTCGCTTCAAGCATTTGTGCTATTTCCACATGAAATAATTGGACGAAAAACATGCTCTCTGGCAGAGTAGCATTAGAGGATAATATTAGAGTACGACTAGGAAAAAAATGATTCGATATTATTGTCAACAGGCGAAATGTAACATTTTCATTTCGTGAAAATTATTTTAGAAAAATTCTCTAACTATAAATTTATCCATGTTTCATGTTTTCCAACAAAAGGATATCTTTCTCTGGTGAACACAATAATTTTTCCCTTCAATTCTTCTGTATCTGCACTCTTTTGTCCTGCTAAAGAATATTGTTATTTATTCGCATTTTTAAAAGTTTTAAATAATATCGTAACTTGGCCATAAATACTCTGCTTGTGACAGTAGCAATGTGGACATGAGTTATGACTGCTTCGGGAGGACAATAAAAAAGTAGAAATAATCGCGTGATATTCCCCGTACAAACCAGTGACGGAGGGGGATAGAGGGGTTGCCGTGTGCTTTTTACATATTTTATTCGATTTCTACCTTATATATTCATCACGTTCAATAACTGTCTTTATGTGTGAGCACGCGTTATAGAGCGAGTAATAATTGATTGTTTATATCACCGTATGTAACTTGATTTATATTGAACCATTGACGTGTGTACGTGGGTTTTTTTTTTCAGGGAGTAATATTACTATTACTTACTATAGAATAGCTGCTGTGATTTCAGAATGTAATCATCCAAGTTTATATTCATAATTCATAATAGTTTGCCCTTTTCTCGATAATTGGATCTCTAATTAGAAAATTAGAAAAAAAACAGCCCTACATCGTAAAGCTTAACATTTAACAAATTACCTATGTAATTACAAGAGAAATTACAATTAATTACCGCATTACCGGGCGCCAGAAACAATTACGGCCAAATGTGCAGGCATTAGAGAAAAGTGCGATAAGCATCGCATCGCATACTAGATTTCTGGGTTAGGCGTGTTTTTTTTTTTACTTTTAGGGCGGGCGGGGAGAAATATGTATTTCGTAGATTAATGTCGGGGACCAAATTCAGTTCCCGGTCAACGAGAGACGATAAGGACTGAAATTTATAACATTCAGTAACGGTTTCACGGTAAATATGATGTATACATGAATATTTATGAACTTTATTCCTTGGCCAGAATCGCCTCGACTAGTTTAGCTAATCAATAATCATAGTTGGCATGGGCAGTCACACGATACACACACACACACACACTAATACAGACCAGTGTATAGTGGTAGGTACATATTGTTAAAATATATATTTTTTTTATATTATTTCTCGGAAAAAATGGGCAATAAATTATATTTCACTAGCTAACACCCGCCCCCCCCGCGCAGGCAAAACGTAGGTAAATTTATTATAACATGGTATAAAATTTTTGCGCAAACAGCGTAAAGTTTTCAACTTTTTTTCTCTCACTGATAATATCCGTTTATTTTCTAATGTTTTACCATACTTTGGTTTAATATTAAAATGTCCAAGTGTAGATTACGTACAATGTTTTATATTGCTAATTTGAATAAATGTTTATGTAATTTATATTTAATTACTATGTTCACAGTGGCATAAGATTGTAAAACAAGATTTTCCTTGAAAAAATATGTGTGTATTTTATTTCAAAAAAAAAAAACAAGTGCACGGTGGTTTAAACAATAAAAATTTATGACAAATATCTTCTATTATTGCTGTTATATTATACTATGAAATTTTATTTCGATACAGTTCATATTTGCATTAGGATTAAACTTGAAAAGAAAGTTTGTATCATAACGCATCATTGAAGTCTCCTTGCAAAAAAGTGAATTTTCGCTTATTTCTTGGTTTCAAACTGTTGTACCAATGGTAATATTCAAAAAATCTAATACATAAATCTATATGTCTATGATAGTCCTTGTAGAAAATAAAAAATCATTTTAAGAACGCACAGAATAAACTTATTTCCCATCGACTAAGCTCAAGGATTTCTTTCTCTGAAGATTAATCAGATCTTGTTCACAAGTTAATGTTTTTCTAGTAATTATTAATTATGCGTGCATTATATGAACACTAAGTCACGATACTGCAAGAGAGAGATGACTCGTGCGCGCCACCTGTTTCGTGTGCGGACAAACGAGGTACTACGTACGCCTGTGCGAACAATAACAAACCAACGTGATATGTATTAATGAATGAACGTATGTACGTATTTACAATGTAAGTATATATATNNNAAGTACTTTCTGACACGTGAGATTCGAATAGTTTTGTTTAAAAAAATATAAATTCATTACTTGTGGTACAATCATAGAAAGAATTATTTTGAAATATTAATTCTATATGGGTCGTTTGAAATGAACACCAATAATGCTAAATAGTTCAGAGAAATGCCATTATTTTGGCCACAATAATCAGCGCTGTATTTCTGGTTGTGAAATTAATATTTCTGTTGTGTGCCGTATAGATTATGCGTGCGATATCTCGAGAGGCGGGCAGCAGCTATTTGGGGAGTTATTTATTATTTATAAGTTTAATAACTATTATATTTTATTATAGCCTCACCACACACACACACACACACACACACGTGCTACTGGTTGGCTTGGTGGTTCGTGTCAAAAAGTGTAGGCACGCGTACACGAGCTCCATGCGGAATGCTTATCGTTGCTGAATATTTGGCCAGATTGTGATTTAAGAATATTTGATAGGAGCCACACAGTGATAAATGTCCGGTCAAGCGGGCGCTTATTAACGACGACGTTGCGTGCATGTATTTTCTAGTGCCCCCGCCGGCTATTCTGCGCCACTGGTGAAATTATTATTTGTTCATATGTAGAAATTACCGGGCCGTATATACAATTGCTTTCTCTTCATTATTACTATTGATAATGGCAGTGTTTCGGAGGGAAAATTGCTTTTTTATACGACAAAAGAGAGAAGTGTTGTTTGGATGCAGAATGTCATTATTAAATGTTAAATGTTCATAGAACGGTGAAATCATGCTGGTCGATATACAAGAGCGAGATTCTTTGCTACATGTATGTGTTTTTATTACTAAAATCATTTATTCAAAGTTTATATTCATTCTCTCCCGAATGCTGTCAAAGTATGTAGTTCAATCATCTTGTAAGAATACTGTGTGTTATATAGAGAAGGCTGAGATATGTATATTTCTGCCAACATGTATATACAAGCAAGGTACAGCTTGTCCTCTGTCTATCCGCTTGCTTGGTGTAACGATATATTATGTTTCCCGATGGTTATCTTAACTGTTACAAGACATTTCGCATCTCAACACCGGGCTACTGTACAGACCGCAGTGTCAATCTGGCGGTCGTACCGTCACACTGCCTGTCATCAAATGATGTTGATGACAATGATTACATCAAAATATTAAATAACATATACATCCACCCAACATATACCTACGCCACCCTACACTACCACGTAGACACAAAAACAATGTGACATTATTGTAAACAGAAGTTCAATACAATAATCAACTGCATTTCCAACTTAACTGTTGTTATCAGAATAATATCTGTTATTATACATTTGTAACTATTTTATAGTCCAAAAGTTAAATAGGCCACATTTTTTTTTCTGTTGTCCGCATGAAGTTTCCTCGCGGGCCACTAAGAGAAAGATAAATATTGTACTAGAGAAATTCAACGAATACAAATTAGTAGTTATACGCACAAACATGTACAGGTATATAAATACACAGGAATAAGTGTAGCAGAAAACATATAGTGTGCCTTGTTAGATTTTCACATAAATCTCTTATTTACGCTACGTTGATTACATATGTGGAATAGGTGATATATTATTTTAAAAACTCCAGACGTTAAATAAATACACTAATTTATACTTAAATACCATTGAATTAGCGACCGCGAAATTATTACACAAATTAAATAATATTTAAATGTTAAATACACTGTATATATTGACAGTGAATTAGAGAGATATTTCTGTACAATTAATAAAAACATAGGAAATATTCATCTTCATATTTCATCATACCGTCTGAAAAACCGTAAGAGAATATTGAAAAAAGTAAAAACATCAACTTTCTAGCCATTTCATAGAGTGTAATAGTAGGTGTAAGTATGTGAAATGTATATGTGTATTTCTGTTATAAAAGTATGTATATAATTATGTGTTTGTCGTACGGCTAATGTCGGTAATGACAATGTTTAATACTCAATGTCTCTTAAAGAGTTTATTAAGATGGTTCCCACGGATTCGTTATACACGCATACATACATACTGTACATACGAGTACATGAAATGTACAAACATTCAACATACATACATACATATGCACAATATGTACAAGAGCAGAGAGACACTATGGAAAAATTCAACTTGTAAGCGAAATAATATTTCCTGTGTACTAAAATGTTCTCATTATTATTTATTTTAAACACGTGAGAAATATAACAAGTCATACACTCTCTGTGTTGGTTTGTTGGTGACTTTTTGCCCAGACCCAACATAAACTGGTTTCCACACACACAGAGCGAATATTGTTTTATACTTGATGTATTTCTGATCATAACTGTCGCTTGCAGGAGTGTTTTTTTTTATTATCTGCTATGAGATAAACAATTACTTGATGGAAATCACACATGACTCAGATACAAATAATTTTATACTAATTGTAAACGGAGACTATATTTTCTCACGGAATTTTTAAAAATGTGCAGCAAGAAAGAATGGTTGATTATAAATAAACATTTGATTTGTTTTCGTAAGTAATGTTTGTTAAAGAATTTATAATGTGAGAAACATAAGAATGATGTATGTATGAATTAATGATATACAGGGGTGCTGAAGAAATACATATATCTCCACATCTTTTCCTTTAATAAATATTATAATTCTAGTTTTACTAATACTTATATTTTTGTTTCTTAAATAAACCTTTTACCGTTTTACTTAATGACGCAAAAATTATACGAATTTCTATCCTTGTAATTAAGAGAACACTGACACTAGATTCCAGGTAGTATGGGTCAGTTTCTAGTATGGGATACAAATGTATATTAGTCATTTGCAGAGGTGTACTTGCCCAGTAACCCGTACCCCTGACAATCTTAACATCACACACTTATCACTATTAGCACACATAACCTGCAGTGGATTATTCTTGATATTACTGACATAAGAATATGTGTTAAATATCAAACAATATTGAATAAAATATTCTAGAAATAACACAAATAATTCAGCGGTGGTACAACCCTGTACTACCAACTGACAGTGCCGGCTCTGTGCTGGGGAGTGAGTCCAGCTGGGACCCAGACAACGCGCCTGCCCCCAGGCGAGTAACGCCTGAACCTCGTTACACGGACAAGGGGTTAATTTATCAAAAATGGACATCTGTCATTGCTACAACTAACAGTTGTTTTTAACATATTTTTTTATTATTATTATTTAGTGGTTTCTGCGAATTATACCCTATGCAACATCGTTATTAAACTAAAACGGATTATTATCTAATATCGTTGCTGTGGTAACCATTGTTTACCGGTATGTAAGTTACCCTTACCATTTATGTATATATATATACGGAAATACATCATATGTGACTCACGTATAATTCGAACTACAACATTCACTATAGCTAAATCGTCATTATTATTTTCTATATAGGATTTGCAACGTACCAAAATATTGTCTTCAATATTAGGAGCAGTTGATGTACATGAAACTCGATGATAGTTTTCTATAATATCTGATCTTCTACTGATATGGTATTTCCTCCATATCGTTGTCCTGGTTATACCGCCTGTAAAGTCGGTTTTCAGAGCCTCGTTTGTAAGTGACAGGATACACCATGTGTAGGTGAGGTTGACAGTGGAGCAAGAGAGAGTGTGCATTCGCTTTAACACTCCTTATATCCCAAAAGTTATACACAAAATTAATACATATCTAGAAATAATCAATAATAAACATGTTTAACAACCAACTTGCTAGAATATCTTCATATGACAGTCAAATATAAACTTATCCTTGCAGAAGAAGTCAACGATATGTCAAAGAGAAAAATTATGTAAAACATCCTGACGTTTTATGAATAATGCAGTAACCATGTTCATCTATAACGGTACGATATTTGCATGATAATTTTACGAGAAAAAAAAACTAATTGTTCCTCTTTAATTAAGTCTGGTAAAAAGTGAATTTCAAAATTCTGACTAATAACAAAAGTGACAATGACTAGAGAGATACACGAACAATGAACATTAACAAACATCACATCACACATGAAAGTCAGATGAATGTTTTATACTTTTACTTGAGAGAAAAAAAAATATGTCACAGTCATTTCAAACATGTTCTAACATTCATATTACAACATGTATGTACTACAATTGTACCGGGAAATTCTCATTAAATATTTATTTTAATTAAACTGTTGAAAAATATATCTGTAACTCATACGAGAAATACTCTGTTTTAGTCTTATACAAGATTTCAATGGAAAATAATGATGAGCATATTATTTTCCCATCGTAAACTGTAACGCATCGACAAATTATTTCTGCAGACAGATAGATGTTTCGATGGCGTTATGTATGCTGTATGCATGCTTGTTGTGAGTATGCAGGGGATACATAAATATGACTGAGTTCCCTATTAACCAAGAACCGATCACCTAGATGTATTTATGGTCCGCTGGCTTGTAATATAAATATATGATATGCAAATTTATCAGTTGTGGGTTGTAATCCAATCTCTGTACTTGCAATAAATGTTGTGATGCCTACATACAGCGTAACAGAGTACGTCCTGAAGATGTCGCCTTGTGATTGGTCAATGGTAAAGATGCCAAAAACATACTGAATGTGTAAACAGAGCTTTATAAGCAGTAGTTACAAGAACAGTACAAAATTGGATTCATTAGTTATTCTAAAGATATGTTATATAGTTCTTGTATTAATCTTGTAATAATGTATTACTCATACGTGTATGTATGTATTTGCATAAATAATATAGAGGATATAGACCTGTACATGTGTATGTATATGTATAGCACACACACATGCATACATACATACATACATGTACGAATGTTGAGTGACTATGTGGATAGAAAATTAACATGTCTTTAAAATCTATGACATAAATCACTATTGGTTCCTGCTGTATGTTCGTTCATTATTTTATAATTATGCTGTCAGAATAATTAGTTTTTAAATTAATTTACTTAATGAATATTTATGTGCTTATTGAATGTTTCGTATA
>JAGJTL010005995.1:181769-196963 GCA_022063505.1 Calosoma granatense | reverse complement strand
AGCAATTAAAAACACATTAAAACAAATGCCCAATAAATTGAAATTCTGTTGCAACGAATGAGTACATAGTTTTTTTTCAAATCTAAATGTCTAAAGTATCTCTTCGTCTTTGTGGTAATTAAAAGTTAATTTCAGAATCGAATATTTTTAAATACAGTACGTGACATTATACTGGAAACAAACAGTTACTTTGTACTGTGAATTAATTAATATTTAATTTAATTTTCCGAAATAGTTTGATAGAAATATATAAGTTTGTTTCAAACAGATGGTTGCTAAAACAGAAATGTGAATTGAATTTGCGCTAAAAATTAAAGGATCTTAGCAAAATTTATTCTTAATAATCCTGAAAAATAATAATGAAATACTTTCTGCAGGAAAGGGTATATTTCAGCAACGTTTTAATACCCTATATACATAATGAACTCTAATTTTACTAATTCCATTACGTTGTATACATAATTACCGCCCCAAAAAAATTGCACAAAATTACAATGATACGAAATTAATACACAAAGATGCAAAGTATCATCACCTTTGATTATTTTATTTTGGGAAGAAGTTGTGGAAAAAATTGCACTTAATGTAAAATAAATGTTATATACACGGACGGTGTAGAACGTTTTAAATACGCCAACTACCTACGTCGGCCGAAATCGTTATGAAAATCTAAACAGGCCGTGCCATAATGTATGTAAATATAATCACAGTCTGATCACCGCTGCGATTAATACTATATATTTAAAAAGCCATTAGAACGTGCTCTTTGATTTTATATACGAAAAATTATTTAGCGTTAGATATATTAAAGACTATGTGTGTATGTGTGTGTGCTGATTATGAATTTAACATGTTTTTGACAAAACTGTTTGCGTTTCTAGATTACATTTTCGTACTGGTATTCGGTACATTCGTACATAATGTGATTAAGCATCCATGACTTAACAGGCACGCACGTACATAGCCAAGGAAATAAGTGGGGCATAGTGTAGATTAGTTATCAGAAATGAAATCGTTTCAAACACTGTTTGGTTTTTTTTTCATCAGAGGATTGTTAACAATGATCACTGTTTGTATGTTTGCTGGTATATAGAATGTGTTGGTTGTGTATGGTGTCTGTTGTTGACTAATACTTGTTTCCTCAATGATTGGCTGGCACCTCTGACTGGTTTAAGCGTGGCACCGGCCCAGGAGTCGAGGGTGCACGGTGATATATGAGCACGGTAACATAGACAGGGGCTCTACACACACCCTCCTACACACACGTACATAGATACTTACACTGTACTCTGATCAGCAGAGGATTCATACACTTTGCTAAACAAACTGGAAATATAGAGAATTCAATTATTTTCCACTTACTTCTCGTATAGAGATAATCTATGTAAATACTAGTTAGTTTTTGTCGGCAATGTTGTTCACAAACAAGTTTACTCTATAACTTCTAATGTTACTTTGTATGAAGAAAAACTGAACGTATGTTGTTAGCAAAATGGTTGTATCAGACGGACTATCTTAATGCCGAGTGCGCTCCTCGGATTTTTCGAAGCAGTACTTCAATAATATCTTGTATTACACGTACATTGATTTTACAGTAAAAGAATTTAGATTTTCTAATCCATGTGTGCTAGTCCAAGCCTGGTCGAGCATATATCTATATCTGACTGTGGCGTCTGACTGAATGTGTGTGTGTGTGTGAGTGCGAACAGCTGGATACGCAAGGCAGATCCAGGTGAAAATAATGAAATCACCGACCCGAAACAATAGTCTATATGTTGGTGTGATGTCTGACCATACGTTCATATACATACATATATACTAGTAGCAACAACACATGCTTCTATACATATAGATGTACGTGTGTATGTGTGTGTGTATATAATAGACAGACAGATTACCCGGGGGATTACCGGTAATCGATAATCGTCTGCTCGGCACTTTGAGAAGCGAATGGTTTTTTTACATGCCTCTTTATAAATTTGATGAGCTGACGCACGTGGCCAGAGAGTGAATGTTTGAAACTGATTATTAAAAATTAGTAGCGTGTTTGAACTTGTGAGTAATGTGACGGTAACACCCAGTATATTATAAAACATACATGTATGCTTTCAACAATACGGATATATATATAGATATATATGTATACAAGATATCTTAAAACAGATACAAGTCATAGAAAATGTCACGAAAAGATGTAATTACATATTGAGAAACACTGGACGATTTTATATGTACCATTCACAGGCCGTCACATTTAAATTAAGAAAGACAACATTATAATATAGCATTTTAATATGCACATTATGTTTCCCGGTACTCTATATAGATGTTAGGACATTTTATTATAAGCCTTATGTCCATTATCTCAGTGCAACATTATTCCGACATCACACACACACAGATATACGCAAGTATATCGGTGTGTGTGTGTGGTTGTGTCTCAAAATTTTATTAACAATATTAAAAACGCAAATAGCTGTCTTAAATTTGAATTTAGTGTGTAGTTAAAAAGCTCCATAATTTCCATTTAAGCGCGCCTATAATTTCGTAATAAAAACTTTACCTCATAAAAACGGCTCTATGTCTCTTTAATTTGTTCACATTAATAGTTAAGTGAACGGGCAGTCGGTATTTTACTGCATTTGCTATGAAATCAAATGGGAAAGAAGTAGATACCATACCAACTGCTGTACCGCAACCTCCACTACCTCCCTGCTACATCATTCTAATATCTACGTACGTATGTACAAGCCAGAAAGGTCAACGGTGAGAAGTATTAGTACATATGAGAAATGAAATACACAGTCCCCTTTTTGTTTTAGGAGTACTTCCGGTGTCAATAACAGGCTTCGGTTATTTTCACAACATAAATTGTTTTGTATCTTTCGTTGCTGTCACGTGATCAGTAAGGGTGGTATGTTGCAGTATATTGTAGCAACGATTGTTTTTTTACTTACGATACATCTAATCAATAATACCTTAATTTGCTACAACACATCTGTAACAAGGTGATCTAATTTCTTTCATGTTCCAGAAGTATACTAACATTGTTTCAAATATGTATATTAGCAAATATATATTGATACCTTGTGTTTGTTTCACTTGATAATATTTTTGAAAGTAGAACTACAGTTAAACAATGACCCAATATTCCTGGTTTGTCAATCTATCAAAAGTAATTCCTAGAATTGCCAAATCAATTTGTAACTCTTATTGTGAGCTGAATATAAAGATGAGAATTTCTCACGTATAATTATTACGATAAATTTTCGTATGTAATCACACCTACATATAAAATAAAATTCTGCAAGAACGTTGCGTCATTTTATTTTAAAACTATGTATATATAAATCTGTGTCAGTTTATATTTGTGTCGCCGCTATAATATTTCTTTTTGCGCATTATATTAATTCCTTTCTAAATAAAATAAATTAAAATCCATTGTAAAACGTATCATTAAAGCTATCATTAAATTATATCATTACTGGCACATAAATAAATATTAGTTTTAATTTTATCTATAAAAGATAAAGCTAAATTCTTTTCTCTTTGCGTTATATCTTTCAACATGCATTATTAATTTCTTCTGTTTTGGTGTTAAGTTACCGTGACGTTCAGCTGCCAGTTAGATGCATAAATATATAACAGATAAACGGATTTTGGTCAGTTTAATTATATATAATGTACACAGATAAGTACATTCCTACTTGTATGTACGTATGTCTGTATATAAGTGTGTGTATAGTTGTAAAGTCAAAATCAGCTGGATATCGAGTATAACAGTGGTGCCAATGGTTTCTGGATTGGCACCCTGCAGAGCTGTTAGGGGGGCGCGTGCCCTTGACACAATGTTAGAGGACTCCACCCTTGCATATGTTAACTATCATCTCAGCAAGAAATTAACTGTTATGTACCCACTGGAACTGATCTGAAAATTAACTTTCAAACCAACGATTTCAAACAAGCATAATCCCTTATTTTGTAACATATACAAGTAAATATTAACAGAAATATTGTGATTAATTTGGTAAGTTACAATCAGTATATCTTGCGTTGTAATATTTTAATTAAGCCAACACAATTGTTTGAGAACGTCTGATGAAATAAATAGCTTAGTCATCTATGCCAACAATTTCAAGCGAGCGTAACTCGGGCAGGTTAAATATTCCATTAAAATGTCGGTAATTTAAACAAGGATATCTGCATTATCAACAACGTCTCGTAGTCTGCAATTAGCGAGCTGCACGGGGTACATAAAATCATTAGACACAAAGTATGGACTGCACGCTGGGTGTATAGAGTGGGAAATGTACTATATAGTATATAATGTATACAGAATTACTAGAGGGGTTGAAACAGGTTAGGTGAGTCAATATATACCCTCCTCTGTGTATGTGTTTCCTTATTCTATATACATACATATATACATATATAGTGTGGTTGGCAGGTATGTACGACTGGCATATCCGGCATTACTCCTGCCACACGACTGACGGTGTGTTTGTTTATTATTTCACTATTCGATGGAAGATCGCAGGGGTTTTAATCGGCTGTCAACGTATGTTTTGATTGTAGATTATCTGCTATTAATGTTAGTAAATATTATTATCCTTCAGCAATAGTAAATATTTACATTTAAGAACAAAACATCAGCAGTGTTGTTATTTATACTTATATATCAATATTTTCAAATATAAAATTATACTCCTAGAATATTGTACCGTATAGTAAATATTTATTTATATCACTAATAAAATGAAAATTGCACAACACAAAATAATATATCCGGTGGCGAACTGCACTATATAATGCAATGTGCCCCGAGTAATATTTTCCATAAATTGCAGACTTCCAGCGCAAGGAATAACAATTGCTGAATAAAATATCAGTAAAATTGCTGTAAAGAATTTATTCAAAACTATATAATACGTTTCGTACACGACGACGAATGCCCCGGCTCAGTTATGGAATCGATTGCAACTATAAAATAAGAAGAATGCATTGTCTCTGTACCGGATATGGAGAAATTATGCCTGAATTTCTAATCGTTCCAGTAACAAACGTATTGATTTGAAAAATCCCAGAATGCATTTCGATTCTTGGTATATAAATAAGAATGTGAACGTAGCAGGCCGGAGGGGCGAGGGAAGTGTGTCTGCTCTATCTAAAGACGATCAGCGAGCATGTGCATTAAGAAACCATCGTCGACTACACGGACGTACCTTGTGGGGCGGGCTTTCAGGGTGCTTACAGCCACCCCTCTCATCGGGCACACAAGAACCGAAAGCGTCTCCAACCCGCCGCCCCATCATTCATCATTCCTAGCGTCTTCCCCTGGTTCGGTGCGTCCACTGAGCGTCGCGACGCGGGATCGATACCCGGCCGAGCTAGTCGTCTGATGATGGTTTTTAGGCGACTGCGGCACTGCGAGGGGGCTTGGGGGAGCGGAGGGTGAAAAGTGGTTTTTGTTTTCTTTATTCTTTTGTTTTGTTTCCTTCATTAATTTGCTACATTAGATGGTAGGTAGGGTTGTTGTTATTAATGTTTTAGTTTTGTAAAACTCTAATATTTTTATATTCTAATATGTTATATAGTCAATTACTGTTCGTCTATAGAATATAAATATAACTATTAAAGATATAATAGTATCTGATCGAATCGATAACAATAACTAGTTCTTATAGGATGCCATTCTATTTTCTATAAAGTGAAATAGAGAATAATAATAGTATATTCTGAGAATGAAATATCTAGGGTTGCTTAAGTGACAAGTAGATATATAAAAGTCCCACTGCTCTTTAAAATAAAGTCACTCGTGCGTGTGTTTGTGTGTGTAAATGTTGCTTTTGCTTATGACCTTAGTTCTACACTTCGTGCTCTGGTCAGTCCTGCACGCGAACACACACACACACACACACATATATATATATTGGTGGGCACGCATACCCGTACATATATACATATTCTCATTGTATTATTGTACACATTTCATTCATACATACCCTGACCATTGCCGACATATCCATGTATAATATACATATGTGTACACGCGCCTCGAAGTATTTCATTTATTTGCTAATTAACTATTGCTAAGTGGTTATGTTAATGTCCAGAAAATATGACATTCACAACAGAATTAATGGTTTCAGTTGTGTGGTTGTGTCGACATACACACACACACACATGAACCAACACATAAATCGTAAAACCACTTACATATTGGTGCTGACAAATTGAATATGCACTGAAATTTTAATAGAAACCAATAAGACCATAGTGTTTGCTTATATTGTTAAAACATGTCATGTCTATTCTGTACTGTATTGTCAAAAAAACAATTTAAAATACACCCATAATATTGAAATATCAAAGTTATATTTCGTTTCCATCAATTTCTACAGTCTGATATAGTTTTGCTAAAAATTTATGTCTAAACATTGAGTATTTCTTTAATCCCATTGAAACAAGATTACAATTAAATACGGATAAGCTGAATATAATAAATCTGTGTGAAAATTTTATCAATATTTAATTAAACTAAGCATGCCAAGTGTATAATCTGCTAGACAATTAAAGCTATTTAAAAACCACAGCCCGACACTTCTGCCGATTAGAAACTGAATTTCAACACGGAGAGAATATATAAAAAAACCTAAACGGTCATTTTCACAGACACCTGCCTATTCTGTACCCGAAAAGAATAAAAATTAATACGATTCGATGTTTCAACTAAATCACATCCATTTTGTCCGGATATTATAGATCTGGAGATACCACGCGCGCGCGTGTGTGTGCATGAAAACGTGCACCTTGCCAACCAGAAAGGCAATCGTGGATCGCCCAAGATGCGCGCATATAAAATATAATAAAAATAAACCGAAAAAAAAACGCGAAGCGAAACAATAAATCTTATCGCAGATCTGTGTACTAATTGCAACGTTGGACATTATAAATATTCATTTGTATCTGTGCAGTAAAGAGAGTCTAATATAACAGGTGCATTTATAAATAATTAATTCCAAACACACACACACACACACACACACACACACTTATATATGTTTATGTGAGCTTCAACTACTGAATGCAATTTAAAGATTTTTATAAGCAGATTAGATTGGAGGATATATAAATGTTGCTATTTTTGATTTATCTCTATGTCCGGGCTAGAGGGCCATACGTTTTTTTTTTTATATTTTCGTTCAATTCTTTTTTCTTTGGCTTTTCGGGGAAGAAATGACTTTGCCACGTGCTCACCATATGCGGTCGACAGTGAAAAATGATCAACTGTTACTTTACGTTGAAAAATTAAATCCATTCTACGTTTAAACAGCATTTTAATGCGATATTGATCTTTCGTGAACATGCATACAATTAGTGTATACAATTTTTTAATTGAATTTCTTACAGTTTTCATAAATAAAATTATATTAAGTCACATTTATGTTATGGATAATGAAATATGTGAAATAAAACGTGAAATCAGTATGTTCACATATTTACATGTAGTACGAAGTAAAAATTCACGGCTATTTAACTTGTGATATGGCTATCGCGTTTGACAAGCTGCGATATCTAAAATAGTGACAGAGATGTCGATGAGTGGGCAAGACGTAGACCTCCATGCATTTGCTGTCACCTTAATCTGGCGGTAATAAGCTTAAGAGCTAATCGCGTCTATGTCGGCCACCCGGTTCTTGCAAAAATACCGGATGTCACCGCGACGTCGTGGACAGTTGGCAGCATTGATGATAATTAAAATTCCCTAGCAATGCACACAGATAAAGAACTAACCGGAATTCCACGCATGCGCTAATGATACGACGAAATAGAACAAGTTCTTCTTACTTGATAATTTACAAAGAATCGATAGTGATTTCATAACAATATAATTATTTAACAGATACGACTATTCGAAGGACAGCAGAACATATTTCCTAGCATATTGGTTTATTAAAATGGTTCAGTCTAGTTTTAATTTAGACCGTGGAGGCACAGCAGGGCGCACAACATACTAATATACCACACTAACAATACTACCCTTTTCAATACTATATAGTATTCCATTAAACCGGAACAATAAATAATATTGTTGTGACTTATGACTATACACCACAGCAGGTTTGTATCCCGAATACCACTGAGTTTAATTAAGAGACAATGGAGAGTGAAATGTTCACCCTGTATATACAGGTATACATATGTAGAGTTAGTATATAGTAAATGTTATTATAATATGATTTCAGTAGGCGTTCAGATACGTATCTACTGTGCTTCAATTAAAATTCAACTTGTTACCAATTTAAATTTGCCCTGCCATTACAATACAAACGTATAATTTCACATTGTCATATATTATGGTTATTGGCGGGCAATGTAATTAAGAGATCTTCACGCGTTCATTCATGTATATGTATGTATGTGTGTGTGTATGTAGCACAACCAATGTATTTCAGCTTATTCCATGTATGTATGTATGTGTGTATATACTTAAAGATCTGTACATATATTTACATATGTATATGTCTACAGAATACATTGTTCACATGTATGTGTATATTGTAATGCTAATGCTCATGTATATGTGCAAGTTCTGATTTTATAGTGTAATTATTAATACTACCATGTATGTGTGTGTGTGTGTGTGTATTTTGCTAATGGACATGTTCAGTTTTGCCAAACGTGATTAACGTTATTCCACAACTCGTTTACGCTTCTATACATTTTCGCATTATCTTCTTTTATTACTTATTGTAAATGGCTTGTTTTTCGCACTAGAATTAAAACGAACGATGTTTGTATTCACATGCTCTACTAATAATGGACTTAAAATTAACATAATCCAGGATTTGCCCAATGGTGCATGAGTCCTGTTTTCAGTTCTCATATGGATTTATGTTTCTACAGCAATTATTCAGCAAACATAGATTTTAAATAGAAAAAACTAGAACATTTTAGTTTCATTCGATGAAAATAATAATTTTGTTGTAAGTAAAAATTATGACACTCTTGTTAACAGTGCACATTAGGCCTTATCAGATTTATAATTACAGTGTGTGGTATGCGAAAATTTAATTAAAATGTTGGTGCGTAAATAAAACCGCACTCTACATAATGAATTTTCATTTTTATAATGCGATTATCATAACTGTTACTCATATATTTAATTAATCTCTGAGAATATGTGTCACATATTCACACATTTTATACTAACGGTATTATCAACATATATTTCTAGAAAGATCTTTAAATGTAGATTTATAATTGCTAGATATACAGTAATAAAATACTAAATGTATCAATAAAATGTAATAATCTCATCGATTAAATACAATGACATCACTTTGTTCTTCTCTCGCCCCCCCGGCACGCTAAAGCCGGACCTGTAGCGTGTATCGATGGCACGCAACCCCCGCACAATACGAATGGTAGGACCCTCAGCTATTACAGGCGATTTAGCTCTCAGTTTCCAAACTATTTCTCAAACCAAAAGAAAAATGATGGTTCTCATTCACTTCTCGCTAACGTACATCTCAGAACGAAATATATAGCAACGTAACAGTAGTCACATTGAGGCTGGAAAACTGTAGCTATCATTATAGATATTTTCTCTTCTCAGATTACATCTCGTCTGTGAATAATAAGATCTCTGTTTAATGCTAAGTTTTTATGAAGAATCTATCTAGGTAACATGAATGTAATTGAACAGGTAAGCAACGTATTGTTGATTGAAGATTTAAGTTGAAGTTCGTCCTAGAACCTGCACGCACTTGTCTCAGAATGACGAATGACATACAGAGAAAGTGTATAAGTGAAATGTATTTATTGGTTACGTTATAGTACCAATATGATTGAGACATAGGTGAAGTACAAACACGGAATATAAATGAAATATTAGAGTTTCAAAGTCATAAATAACAATTAATTTTCTCTTGGTATTAAATTGGTGCGTTGGATGTGGCCGCGTAGATATATATAGTTATGTGTTTGTTGCATCTTCCACAGACATTCGACTAATGGATCTATACTTCAAGGATCTCTTATAAAATTCTCTTTATAAACTAGAAGTCTGTTAATGTATTGCGTGCAAACTTCGACAAATGGTCCTACATATATTCTAGTATATTTTAGCATGTATGCAATTATTCTGTACCCATATATGTACTTTCTTCCATGTGAATAATATCAATGAGCTCTCCGACTCACAAGAGAGGAGAGAGTGAGAGAGAGCTCTTGCTATGTATTTCTCCAGGCCGTATAGTGATCTCTTCATTAAAAAAAACGCCGGATTTATAATGATCATTTTTATGCCCGCGTTCCTCGTATTATTTATTTATGATTGGCGATAACTTGGAGCCGCGGACGCGAGTCTTCTCGCGCGTCATTATAAATACAAGTGCGGCCTCTGCTTTGACGACCGACCGACACTCTGCTATCTCCCGCTCTCTGTCTGTACATGTGTTTGTATACAATAATTAGGCACCGCACCGAAATATAACATATCATCTCTGACTTCAGCAAGCATTGATTGATTCATTTTTAAACGTACGATTATGGTAAATTATCAGTGTATGATGAAATGATATTTAAGATATCAGATCTGAAAGTTGAAAATTGAACCGGGAATTGGGCAGGATAGTTAGTGATTCGGAGTGTACCTGAACCACACATGTATATTTTTTACGAGCTATGGAAGGAAAGCTGCCCCGGGTATACATTGACTATAATGAGTTGACCGAAAGTCTTGCGATAAGCTTAGAGCGTATTATAATGAGCCAGCGGGTGGTTCACGCTTATCATAAGACGAGTTTTTTTTTCCAAAAGCCAAGCAATGCGTCGCCAAACTTAAGACGGCATACAAATTTTAATATTAAGCTCGCATTAGTGCCTGATAAAGAGGCAGTTTTGCATTTCAGACGAATTAAGTCCTGTTTTACTGGCCTTGTGATATCGAGAGTGATTTGTAATTTAATTTCAGGAATTTTTTCTCCTAATATTATGTTATGCAGTACAACGGAAAATTCTAGAGTTGGGCTGATGATTTTTCCATTCTGATAAACTTTCTGTGGGGGGCGTATATTCTTTATGGGTTTTAATGAAATACTATGGGGACATTTTCAGGCCTAATATCCTGAGACGTAACTAAGGATAATTTTAGGGAAAGGTTTTCTGGTATATGTATATAATTTGTAAAGTGTAGGCACTGTTTATTCGTATAAGGGTAGGATTATATATTCCTTTTACAATCCTGTTAAATTATATGTATCAACAAATAGAAAAGTTTCAAGTGATATTGAACAGAAAATTCTTAGAATCTCATGCTGCCGAGGACAATGAGAAAACTTAAACGTAAGAAAAAATAAAACAATGAGTGCTGTGTTCTGGAACAGAAACACTGACGTTGAAGGTGGAGGCTATCCGATGCTTGCTTGTGTGGAATTGTCATTTGGCATTGTCTGCATGGACATAGAGTGTACGGTGTGCATATAGCTTTGGCATAGACTAAATACATTCGGTAGTTCGCGTGACTCGTGCATATATTCCAAGGGGGTAACCCTCACTTCTGTACACGGCAGTCACGCGAACCTACAAAGCTCACACGGTCTGCACATACACACACACACACACATGGCCGGAATTCTGATTGTGCGCCACGTGCCATATTGTTACAGCTTTCTACAGTTGAACTGTCCGTGTTACTTGTCGTACCGGATACAATCGTAAAGACGAACGTATACGAAACAGAATATCAGTTATATTCTTCCCCCTTCAAATACTTGCTAAATGAATCACACAATACCTGCGGATATTACTTGAGGTAATGGAACAAGTGATATTTAACAGAGAAACTACCTTAGATAGTAAGAAAGTATCTATACAACACTGTACTATTGTATATTAACAATACCATTTATTAAGAGTTAATATTTCGCTAGAGGCACTATTTTCATCTCGCATCGCATGATATTGCAATCAGCCAGTTTTGTACATGTCAATTTTATATCGGCATCTCAATTAGTTAAGATTAAGAAAGATGTAACATTTCAACTCTGATCAACACTAATTACTTCCTACACATCCAATCAGATGACATTAGTTCACCTTTGTCAGTTTGCAGAAGTGAAAGTGAATGATGACAACGTGTAAACGAAATTGTTAAAAATTATGTCAAAAAGCAGAACGCTGTATGAAACATAAGTGTATAAATATGCATGTAGGAATATCTACAAGTGTATGCCGAGTGTATGTACATATGTGCACACATGTATGTATGTTTCGTATGTATGATTGCGTGATGGCAGTAGCTGTAGTAGTGAGTGACTGGTGTTAGTGTGTTGTTCAATGGACGCCGCGCTTGTTCCCTCACGCCATTGCGTTCCAAGTTTGTTTATTTATGTGTCCTGATCTCGGCACGACACACAGGCTCGCTCAGCTGATCCGCACGTTTTCACTTAGCATTACTACTACTATTACTACTACTACTACTACTGGTGCTAACACGCCAGTGGTTGCACGCCTTCTATTCACGTACGTCTCACACCACGCGACATAACTACTATTCTATCAGTGACATGATATCAATTATTGACACAGGGTGCTTCTAATCACACAAATGTAACTATGGATTTTATACCCTAGCAGAAAGTTTCAGATAGTTTCTGTGTGACTGCAGGAAGAATTTATATTAAAAATTATTTTGCAAAATGACTTACTAACGCAAAAGTAATATTATCTAGAAATAGTTCTAGCTCGTCAACTATTAGTATATAACAAGTTTACATTGCAAGGCACAGTCGAATATATTAAATTAGAATACATTGAAAAAACAAAACCACATTTCACTGCAACATTGCACAAATTAATGTCGTTATTAACCAATATTCATTTAGCAAATGGACAGGGTAAATTTTGCTACACGTATAAATGTCAAGGAACCAGGTTTTGCTCGTAGGTTAATATATTCCACGGGTAGGTATACCTATATATGGAGCATGCTCCGCGCTAACCCCCAGACCGGAGGGACGACGGTATATTCCGCGAGGGGGTCGTCGCGGTGCGCGTCCGCCATTATTGACGCCGCGACGGAGAGGGTGGGGCCCGGGCACCCGTCGTCATGACAACCGCGAACACAGATCACCAACAGAAGACCAAGAAATGGAAATTGAATGTCGGTTCACCCTTACCTTACTACACCGCAATTCCCCGCTCAGCGAATGAACGAATGGTGAGCATTATCCTTTACACAGAGTATCCTTGGCGCAGAGGGAAAGATACCACCACCCCCCCCCGTGCCGCACATTCACCCCTTGCACTCCATTCGCCGCCCGTTGTACGGTGGTGGACAGAACGAAAATATCGATTCACAGAGTTTCAAGAATGGCGAGACGAAAAGTCTATATGGATGTACACACTATGGTCACCGACACTATTTTCAATGTTAAACACTAACACACACACACACACACACACTTTGCACTGTATCACAACATTAATCAACCACTCCAGTTTCTAACACTACACTAATACTTGCTAGCAATATTTTCTGAAACATTGTCAAAACATGTCGGCGTAACGCATTTGTCTAAGCAAGTTACGTCAACATTGAATTAATTACAAACTGGATTATCTCTATGTAATCCACAGCTAATGTACGAATGTTTAAACGGATTGATTTATACAAGTCTTCAAACTGTTATTCGTATAAAAATCAATAGGAGAAAATTTTATAGCAGGCAATCTTTTATTTCTGTATCTTGATTATTTGATTCCGACCGTTAGATATTAAATATGCATATATATCTAGAGTATTTTCTCTATCTAAGAATATTAAATATTTTTTTATAGTTCAGCCATATGTCTATCTCTGCATATCAAATCTAAAAAAAAGTTTCTTTTTCTCATAAAACACAGGATCAATAAACTGAAAGATGTATTAAAATTTGAATGGTATATATAAGTTTTGCAATTTTCATTTGATTACTTCTTTTTCTGATATCATTCAAGGCAATAGGTATTAAATTATTTTTGCAACATTTGCTACTAAATTTCGTTGTAATTACAATTGATATTTAAGCTAATCTTGAACTTCACATTAGAAGTAAACATATAATTATACTAATTGTATACTGGCATAGTTTAAATTTTAATTACAATACTTCAGATAACATTATTGTTGAAACATTTCAAGGTAGCACGCCTTTCACTATTATATGTACTAATTCTAAAAAAACCTTTAATAAATGTAATGCTAATTTTACTAATTGTTCCAGTGAAGTAAATTGTTCGAATAATATCCAAGACATTATTCTCAACCTGAGCAATTTCATTTCAAACAAACCATAGGTACCAAAAAAAAAATTGAAAAATGATTAATGCTTTAAAAAAACTTGCTCCACATCCTCTATTCCGCCGAAGCTTAACTCATTCATCATTCAATTATTCGACGTAATAATTCTGTGCATCCAACAACACACACACACACACACGCGCTGACCACGGTTAAATAAAACAAAAAAATACCAACACTAACTCTAAACAACAAGAAGAGAAAAAACAAACAAACAAACAGCTTAAAACAAACTGACAAAAATAAATATTCGGCATTATATTCGTACATATATAATAAGAGCGAACACAGTGTTTACTGGTGGAGGAGACTCAACGTCGAGGTACGGGGTTGGCTATAAATCCATGGGGTTGTCTACGGTGCCAGCTCATTAACCCGCACACCGTGCCGTTATTTACGAGTTGGCCCGGGCCCCAAGAGGTGGATGGAGACGTGCGAGGGGGACGATAGCAGCGAGCAGTGCTCGAGCTGTTGTAATTATTTTACCTTATCTCTTCACCGTTGGACAGACGACTTCTGCATTAGAGGATTTGTTTTTCGCGCGCGCGCTAAGTTTTTTGCGACCGTCCGTCGTAATTTTTATTTTAATAGTGTATATATTTACTAACCACAGTGAAAGATTAAAGTTTTTTCTTCTGCTCTGTGTGTATCTTGTTACTTGTGCTATTTGCATGTTAATGTTCAGGGGAATAATTGAAATTTCTTTGTGCGCCCCACCCCTCCTCACCGCTCGATGACAATGAGAAATAAAAATGTGATTTGTGAGCAATAATTCCTAGATATCATAATCTATGTAGAAAGAACTATTTTTATTCAAGATTATATTGTATATGAGTGCATGAACTCT
>JAGJTL010005995.1:146642-181740 GCA_022063505.1 Calosoma granatense | reverse complement strand
TAGAAAATATACTAGTGAGACTTATTTGTAGATATATACATAGGTATGTAGGTATATATCGATATGTAGGTACATTGCTCTGTGAGACGAATGTGCGGGGATTCATGTGAAATTTCTTGCTGTTGCTGTTGGTCATGTTCGTTCGTGCATGATATATCTTTACCAGGATCTAACGTTTAATGAACAGCAAAGAATTTATTCTGAACCGGGTGCAACGTAGCTATCTGCTTATATACTCGTGGTTCGTGTCACATTCAAACACACGTACATACGTACACACAGACAGAGGACACAGTCCAATTCAATTTGTACCATCATCATCATCCATTGTAATCATGTTCTTAATAATTCTACCAGACTGTATAAACTATAAGAGTAAAAACGTTTTATTATTATTGTTAATAGACTATTTAGCAATACGTACTATAGTCGTTATATATGGAACAAGTGTATATGATATAATAATTATTACTTAGTTTGCTATATCTAATGTGGTGGTCACACGTATATATGTATGTGTGTGTGTGTGTCTATCTTTTCATTAAAATACAGTAATTTAGATCTAAATTGCGTACATGTTGCCACGTAGATTACGTTATAACCTCTAAAAATTACACCGAACAAGCCAACATGCAAATTTGTTGCTATAAATCGTACTTTCATTAAGTACTCTACGTATATTATACCCACACACATATACACACACGACTCTATCACGCGCCGCGACCAAATCAAATTTGAATATCACATTGCCGGGATCAGATGATGATTCTCCGTACCGAACGTATATGTAATTACAGAATAGCTCGCCGTCAGTGTGCCCAACTAATACATTTTAAAGGAAAATAATATGTTTTAATAATGCTAAATTTCTATGACTAGAATCTCGAATTAAAACGAACAATATTAATATGAAACTACCTGCCTGCTAATGCTATTAGACAGATTCAATATTGTTTGTTTTGAGTCGATATTCAAGTTAAACTTTGTCCAATTATTTATGATTCTACTTTTAATTCTCATACTAGGAGAATATTGTTAAATAAATAAATTGTTGCGGAAATGTTTGTGCTGATATTTGTGCCTTGTGAATGTGACTCTGGGTTGAAGTGTATCTCGACAGCCGGTAGCGTTCGAGGCGTGTAGGCCGCGATGTATAGGTCAGACAATGTGCGGGGGAGCTTGCCTCAGATCTGAAATGTCGATCAGTGAGAATTATGCGAAATATTTCAGTAACCAGCCGTGCCTGATGATACACAGACATCTTTTATTCATGCACATCCATTCGCAATGTAACGGGGCTCAATCTTGTTACTCGTCAGAATCAGAGTAATGTTTCAACTACAGACAAACGTCAACTACTGGAATATATATGTTAGTCTGTTCATACATTTACCATCTCACAGTTCAGTATGAAATGAAAAAATATAATTCAGATAACGTACAAGCTATTTGATGTGCTTAGCATAAATACTTTGGCGGACTTGGACACGGAATAATTTTAAAAGCCGCAACGGCGATTCCGGTTAATACTCCGGGGTCACGGAAACTCTGGTGGTGCGGGCGACAGACCAGAAAAGAATCTACTAAAGCTTGTGCTACACTTACACAAGTCTAATTGCAATGCTAATTGGTTACGTTACATGTTGTGGTATGTATATACATACATGATATATCGTGCACACAATGCACATGTTGTTCTATCAATTAATTCATATGTTATCTAATACATCGTCGTTGATCAATGCAAATTGCACTGAGCGCGATATTAAAATGATGAATTATGCGCTTGATAATTTATTTGTTGAGAATTTCCTACGCTATATATATTTTATATTTTAATATGCTGCACGTTTCGTAATGCGTTGCATTGTGTTACATGTGCATGTATGTAAACTTGCTAAAAAATTTCACACTTTACACTATGTTTATGTATGTAACATTGTACTGTGTATATTAGATTACTTATTAATTAAATAACATTAAACAATACTTCACTGTTATAAATCTTTCTTGGAAGATACAGTATTGTGTTAATTACATACACAGAATATTTAAACAAGAATGGCATTTAAATGTTTAAGATTTTAAATTGTGATTATACAAATAATATACTATTCTAACAGAAATATGCCAATATATTTTTGTCTTTAGATGGTAAAATACTGCAATATGGAGTTGAGTATTTCTTTTATATAATATATACTCTTTATTAATTGTATGTATATGTATGTATTTGCTAGGCTGGCAGTATGTAATGATACAACTGTATGTACGTATGTATGTGTGTATTAAGTAGCTACCATACACAGATATACAGTGCGGATGTCAATAAATCAAGGAGAATTATGCGCTATCTTCGGTAAAACAGTTTAATGAGCTAAAACTCTGTACGCTATCCGCTTGCCGATCAGATTCTATTTAGATTAATTGTAACAGTTCTAACTGTCTATTGATGCATCGCCGTCGCAATTTCAAGCTAATATCATCGATTAATTGATTGAACTAAACAATTACTGTTCCTTCAGTTCTTAAGAACAGATTTTTATACAATATAAGTAGAATTCATAGTACGTGTAACATTAGTTTGACGCATAATAACAATTTCAACCCTATAACGAAACCAAACTATACATAGAATGAATTTACTTGAACGTAGCAATGTGTAATTATAAAAAAATTAATTAACAAGGGCTTGCTCAAGTCCTAACAATCGAAACCAGTGCCGTAGATAGTTATATTTTCACTAGGGGGATATTTCATAATCAAGACATAGCAATAAGAGTATTAATTTTCAATAACAAAAGATAAAGTGTTAGTTAATTTTTATTCTTCAGTTTATACCACTTGTTATTCTATGGATTATATGAGGAGGGGGTGGGGTATTATGTGCCCTCATGTACTACGCCACTGTCGAGATTACTATCTTGTATCGACGCCCCGACGGTGTGTGTACACAAATGGGGCGTGGTACGGTCCTGCCGCTTGCAGATATGAAACAATGATAACATACACACGTACCCCTGGCTATATGGAACAGTGCAAATTTAACTATTTGCATTTCGTCTTTGATTGATGGAGATTGTTCGCCGAAAATTAATTGTTTTTCACCACCATCGCGTAATTTGCAGAAAATAAATGAAAGCACTACTCAACCATACAACCAGTACATACATGCAAACTATCGAATTTTTAAGAAAAAAATTATTTTTTACACAATTTTTGTAGTGAAATATACTTATGAATTAAATAGGTATTTTTCAACTAAATTTAATTATCGACCCCCTAATGAAAGAGGTTGAAAATTTCAGGCTACTTTCTCCAGTATCTAAGATATCTGAGAAAATTTTGTTTATCAAAATCCGTTAATTAACACCTGAATTATTAGCAATTAAAGATTGCGAAAGTTAAAACGAGACTGCTGCTGCCATCTCATAGCAAGTTAGTGAACTATAATTTTCTTTTAATTTTTCGTTATTATTTGAATGTTTTAAAATAATTTCAAAGGATTTAAGCTTCGGAAATGTATGAAGGGTGTATGAAAATAATTGATATTGGTTTTTAAACATATTTAAATAGTTTTTATAGCTAAGAATATTGTAAATTATTAATTTAATGTGCGTCAATCTTGGCAGTGTGATATTACCGTTCATATTTGAGAATTCTAGGATGATTTCTAGTGGTTTAATCTCGGCAGAGATACAGAGGCTATGTTGAAATAACTAATAATCATTTTTACATCAAATTGAAACGATATTATATCTGATAATCATGCAAAATAGATACATATTGTGCGTCAAATATTAAGAGAAAAAATTAATCAATACTTTGCTTGTGATATTTCGGGGTTTCGCCGATATTTGAATGTTTTAGGATAATTTCAAATCGTTTCAGCTTCAGTAACGTATGGAGCAGGGTCGTCCCGTGCGGGTGTGCAGGTTATGCCCCGCAAAAAAAGCCCCTTTCAAAATGATAAATAATAGTGATTTTTGTGAGATAATAAACTAACTAAATAAAAATTTCATTTTAATTTGCAAATTCTATTTTATGAGCACGCTGAAACACAACTTTAAATAAAAACAGATATATAATGTAATATTATTTTGATGATCCAAATTATGACTATTTAGATATTGGTAATTTAGGGGTTAAAACGTTTGTATTATCGCAATGGTGGCCTTTGAAAAGAAAACACCCGAGTTATACTATATGCAAAGTTTCAACCCTCCAGATCTAAAAATATAAAATTTCACTTTAAAAATTTTTGTTGATTATTCAGATGACATTTATATATCAGAAAACAAATTTTCAAGAGAGAATGCTCGATTCATCCTAAATACTAAATTTCAAACCTATGTAGGTTTAGTAATAAAATATTTAACTCTTAGTTTATTTGTCTACGGGCGCCTCCACCAAAATTTAGCTTTTTACGTAGAGAATTGAATAAATACAGTTTACCTATTGGTCGTAGAGGGTTGAAATTGTCGTTCCTGGATTTTTGTGAAGCGTAGATTTAGAATTAAATATCAGTTTAACGATTCAAGTTAGGATTGTTTAGATATTGGTAATTTTTGCACGATTTTTATAGCGAAATATACCCATGAATTAAATAAGTATTTTTCACCTGAATTTAATTTTCAACCCTTGTTGAAACGGGTTGAAAACTTCAGGGTACATTTTTCAGTAGCTAGGATATCCGAGAAAATTTGTTTTATCAAAATCCATTAATTAACACCAGAGTTATTAGCAATTAAAGATTGCAAAACTTAAAACGAGACTGCTGCTGCCATCTCATAACACATCGATGAACTATACTGGACGCTTTATTTTAGTGCTAATTTTTTTACTTTTTCGTTAATATTTGGATGTTTTGAGATAATTTCGAAGTATATAAACTTCGAAAATGTATGAAGAGTGTATTAGAATAACTAATATTGCTCTTAAAACGTATTTTCATGGGTTTTTTAGCTCAGATTCTTGTAAAATATTAATTTAAAGTGCGTCAAACTATAGTAGTGTAATATTTCAGTTAATATTTGATTGTTCTAAGATTATTTCTAATGGTTTAAGCTTGGTAGTCATACAAAGGCTTTGTTAAAGTAACTAATAGTCATTTTTACAGCAATTTGAAAAAGTATTACAGTTCAGAAGCTAATGTAGATCAATAGTTTGAACAATTACTGTATTAATTACCCTGGTTCCTAGTTGAAATGTATCTATTCCTTGTATCAAATTTAATTGTAGAATTGTTAATGCTTATCGCCTTGTGTTCAAGATATAAAACTTGCATTCAATTTAAATACGTATCATAATTATCTGTCATAAAATTTGAATAAAACATGCTCAATCTTTTTTTATCAGTCCTGCTGATTCCAAACTACAAACTGACACGATAAAAAACCGGTCAGTGAGTTGTCGGTGAGTTAGTTCAGACTTCAATTCAACACAAATGTTTTACTAAAATATTCTGCATTTATAATTTCACCAGGAGGGGAAATCAAAATTCACCTACGAATATTATATAATTCTTGTATACTTTGTATACTTGATATCAAAAGTATTGTCCACCAAGAGTCATAAAGTTGAAGTTGAAGTTTACTGCGCAGTTCTGATACGTTCTAATGATTATTATGATTTCAATTTGACGCTAAGTATTTATATATTTCAGAATCGCAGTACCGAAAAAGAAACGCAATACAACAACGAGATATGTCAGTAGTATTTCTGTGAAATTCTATGTATATAGTGGTGATGGTTGTGGTACAAAATACCACATATAAACATGCACGTTGTTAGGCCGCCTCGATAGTGTAATTTCCGGTTTGAGGTATTTACCTGGCTCTCTATTTCCCGTTTGACTGACGAACACTACAGTACATACACACGGCCGTACAGATTTCCACCGCAAGATAATATATTACGAACGTATATATCATACAACATATGTAAACTAACTGAAATATTTAATGTAAAAATGAAAATTAGGCAATTTAAATGTGAGTTATACGAGTTGGGGAAACGGAATTATGCAGATGCAGGGGAGGGCACGGATTATGACCTTGTCCGTAAAAGGTAATTTGATGGAAATTGTTTAGTATTTAAAATAAAAGTATATACCTACTGGTAATATAAACACGTATATGGTATGATTCATTATTAAATGAATACGGTACTGGGACTAGTGAAATATCTGCATATACAAGCTGCAACACGACGCATATATTTCATCGATATAAAACTGCCAAATTATAGATGGCAGCGCAGTTCTTTCAGGCGCAATAAATCACGCGGGAATAAAATATTTGCAGGGGAAAATGAGTCGGTTGGTATGATTGGAGCGTGTGTTATGCAGCAGGAAACACGAGTGCAGGATAGCAAGAGCACTGCTACCAACCTAACAACCTACCCACGAACCCGAGCACTAGTAATGAGCATATTTATTTGATCAATACTTGCACGTATCCTGGAGCCACCACTAACACCGCCTCCCCCACACCCCACACCCCACCCTCAGCCGAACCACACGGGCCCAATCAATATTCAAAAAGAAACGAAAACAAAACACGACTCCTTTTTCTTTAATCGTATTTGTTTTTGGTTCTATTTGGAATTATCAATGTTTGTTCTTTTTCCTTGTCATAGATTCATTTGGTAAAGAAGTTCCACATATGAATGCGTGATAATATGCAAGTATGACAACAAAATTTATGTATACAATACTACATACTTATACATACTATTTGCTATAGAGAAATGACAGGTCTTGTTATGTATCCAATAACGGTATTCATTTACATATATTACTTGAATCAACACAGTATCTAATCAAATTCCTGATCAAGAAAGTACAATTCAAACTGTAATTAATGGCAATTAAATTCACTAACTCGCCCCCCCCCCCACCGTCCCTCTCTGCTAGTAGTAGTAGTTGAGTGGTAGTCTGTAATTTATTTTACTTCCACCGAGTATAATTTGCTTTCTGAAAATAAACGTCAATATTAGGTACCCCATAGACGAACGTACATCTGAAAATTGTTAATATTCGCAGGAAATTAAGTCACACATTAATCATACTACATGGACGAGGGGTAAACGGAAATGAAGGGTGCACGGGGGTGAGGTATATATATGGAGAAACAAGCACAATATATTGTTAGATCAGACGAAAGAAAAAAAACATGTTTTGTGATTCGTCGTCCACGATAACAATGGCCTTGCTAAATATTCGATTATTTGTTGTTTTTTTGTTCAATGTCCAATATTTTTTTTTCCAAAAATAATTTCTATTTCAGCCCTTGATCCTTTCAAAACTAAATAACAATAATTGTATAAATTGTACAAGGTCATTCCTATTACAGAATATTAAAATAAAGCCCTGTTTAACCATACAACAATCAGCTACATGAAAATTAACCAATTATTGAAGAAAAAGTTAATTTTGTACACAATTTTTGTAGCGAAATATACCTATGCATTTAATAGGTATTTTTCGAGTAAACTTAATTTTCAACCCTTAACGAAAAGGGTTGAAAACTTCAGGATACTTTCTCCAGTGTCTAAGCTATCCGAGAAAATTTTGTTTATCGAAATCCGTTAATTAACACCAGAGTTATTAGCAATTAAAGATCGCGAAACTTAAAACGAGACTGCTGCTGCCATCTCGTAACAAATCGATGAACTATATAGGACGCTTTATTTTGGTGCTGATTTTTTTTTACTTTTTCATTAATATTTGGATGTTTTGAGATAATTTCGAAGGGTTTAAGCTTCGGAAATGTATGGAGGGTGTATTAAAATGACTAATAATAGTTTTGAAACATATTTTAATAGTTTTTATAGCTCAGAATCATGTGAAATATTAATTTGCTATCCGTCAAATTGTACAAATCTTTACTTTATTTGCGATATTTTGATATTTTCGTTAATATTTGGGTGTTTCAGAATCGTGTATGATTCGGAAATGTTTGGAGGGTGTATTAAACTAACTAATAGTCATATTTAACTGTATTTTAATAGTATTTATAGCTCAAAATCTTGTAAAATATCAATTTATTATGCGTCAAATACGAAGTTTCGTACCATGAACAATTGTGTTTAAAAGCAAAAATTCAAATTAAAATCGCTTGCAAATAGATCAGTGTGTACATTTGCAAAGTCAGCACTTATAACTTTTATTATTACAAAGATAAAAACAAAAGGAACTATAAATGAATCTCTTTGAGTAGGGGGCGTATCGATACACATTTAAATATCGATAGAAAAATTGAAAAATAACTTCCATCTGAGCAAATCAATCAACGTGCTATTGAAGTTATAATATACACATTGGCGTGTTATTGAACGTGAAATTGATTCACTCCCGCTGGCTGGGGGGCGGCTGAGACGGGTGACTGATGAACAATAGAGTGTGTACCTTGAATGGATGGAATGAGGGGCGGTGAGGCGGGGGACAGGAGGGTGTTAGTGGATGACTTACTTATATGTGGTAGTAGCCCCTGCCGTTACACTATTGGGAAAATCACTGGCTCACTGCGTCCATTAAGCGTTTTATTCAATAGACAGGTTAATTCGCGATTAACTATGACATATGGAACAGTCACGGTGAGTCAGCGGTTTTATACATGGCCTTACTACATACATAGTGCTGCACCAGTCCGTCAAAGTGCCAAGACGAATGGAAAAAGGGAGAAAATAGTGTTTTATGAATATTTAAATGCATGCGTAGTTTGATACAGTAATTTTCGTATTAATCTAGTTCAGAATAATCATGTTCCGTATCTTCAATCTGTTGCGGGAACTTTGGATTGTATTTTAATATATGTTGTCCTGGATTATCCTAGGTTTATACTGGTCGAGGCTCAACTGAAATCCGAGAATTATAATCAACAGTCTTGCAGAAAACTACATTGCCTACTTAACATTAATGCTACGAGACATATTCGAACCGTTTACAAAAAAACCCACGGCATAAGTTATTAATGATGGTGTACCATACATGCATACACACAGAATATTCATATTATGTGCATACATGTACTTATAAAATACAATGTAATTGTTGTTTCCCTAATCTGATTAGAACGGTGGGTGGATGGAGAGCACTAAATAACATGTCAAATAAAAACTATCTACTTTCATAATTTCTTGTTTATATTCTATTACTTTATAATTAAAGTCTCCGTCATAAAACGCACCTTATTACACATTATTCTGTTACAGGATAGCAGAATGAAGAGTTACGTACGTCAGCGTATACAATTTAAATATTAATAATTTACTACCAGAGTGTATTAAAATAAAATTTATTTATCCGCAAATAAAACTGAAGCTGAAGTAGAATGACGGATAAATGTATCGCAATTTAGAAGGTATCATAAAAATTATCACACACTATTAAAAACTTTTACAAACATATTATTCTTGCACTTGAAAGATAAGGACAAAATATACGTACGTATGTATAAACGCCGACAGTAAAACCATAATTAGAAGAGAATAAATATATAAAAGGATATATAAAAACCGTAACAAGGGAAACTGGAAAATTATAAATTCAATTAGTCAGTTAGTGTAAACATACATACACATATATAAATAAATAATATTATACGCTTATATATGCGGAAGAGCAGCAAATTAATCTTTTGTATAAGATGAACAACGTGAGATTATATGAATGAAAATCTTACGTTCCATTTACGGTTGTTTTTTTTTTTCTTGTTCTTGTTTTCATGAATATACAAATTCTCCTACTAAGTACATATATAATAAATCATTCGGTTAAACAAACCGTATAGCGGACAACGTCAAATATTTTAACATTCCGTGCACTGAACTTATTAAAATATTTAATATACTTTACAAAGTCAGCTAAACTAATTAGCCCGACCATCTAGATTATAATGGGAAATAACGAGACAATGAAAAATTGATGTCTTTACGTTTATCTTAATTGGATTTTAAAATATCGTACACATTAATTAACTAGTAACGCAATGGTGAGGTGCGAGTCGGTTTTTTAGACCACTGTTTAAATGAAGAAAGAAAAAGAATCCGGCAAGAAAATGCGGAACTTAGATGTAGTTAGGAACATTTGTATGATTGGAATTGTCTTGTTCAGAATCTAGTAATATATTCTTGAATTTACTATACTGCAAATGTTTTAGCGTTTATATTGGCAGAGATAGAGATGTTCCTGTATGTCTGTTAATAGTTCTATACTTGTTACAGTGGTAATGCACAAGGATAAAGATGACGGGATGCACAGGAGTCGGGACTTAACAGCGTTTGATCATACACTTCTCGATGGCGAAATGTTCCTACAGGTATGAACAACAACTATATCAGCATATATTCTATCTTAATACACCCCTGCACAATGTAATATTAATTTGTAAGTAAGTTAAAAATCATTTTCACTTATATAAACACGCATTGATTGCTCATGCATATTTGATTCTAACGTTTGGCATATTCAAATAGTTAATCATTAATTTATAAGTCTGGCACAAGATTGAATAGATCACGCAAATTCCCCATTTTTCACTCGCATTGCACTAACTGTTTAAACATCACAGACTGATTACCTGTGTACATATACATTAACTAATGTATTTAACACTTTGTACACACACATATATAACGATCAACTTCATAGCATGCAGTTGCCAGAGATCGACTGAACTAAATTCAAGAATATTTTGGCGACAATGAAACATTCAAGTTTTCACATTCGTATATACGTATATACTTCCTAGTGAAATCATAAAAATATGTAATATAATACGATAAGAGAGTGTAATTTGAATAAAACGGGACAAGTTAAAATATTCATATATGATTAGACAATAAATTATTATCGCCAACACAAACCTGCGACCGTCAAGTGGTGTAATATTTCAACTTGGATATAGAAACACATTTATCAGATATAATATGCAAATGAACATTCAAACCAACATTAATTCACCCAGATAATACTCGTATAAGCAATATGTAAAGAAATACATAGTTTTATATTAAATATGTACAACGCGCACATACTATACTACTTCACCGTGCTATTTCGTGAAACGATGAACAAAAACTGATCGGAATTTGATTTAAAAACTTATTATACAATCAAACGGAAGTAATAATGGTTAAATAGTTATAGATTGTCGATTGACCTAATATCAAATTAATAGATTCATTTCAATTATATGATAATTTCTCATTAATTTTCAGGCCCTAAATGGATTTCTGATGATTCTGACTTGCGAAGGCGAAGTATTTTTCGCAACACACAGCATAGAAGGATATCTTGGATTTCATCAGGTACATATATGTCTCTTTTTAACATTCAAGACAATCATTTAAATATATATCAAATTATAGACTACAGAAAATTTGAACCCACCCTTTGAACGGTGCTAATTTATCGGCTGCATCTACATTTATGTATTTATGTTTTACAACTTGTACCATTGTGAATTATAATTACAACAACTGCATCATACATGCAGGATGTAATAAATATTATTCTATATGAATGCGACTACATGCGTGTATGTGTGCATATGTGTTTATACAGTCAGATATCGTACACCAGTCCGTATATGAACTGGTGCATTCAGAAGACAGAGAAGAACTCCAACGACAACTAATGTGGAACTCTTTCCTGCCACCCGAATCCGCCAACATAGGTCTGCAGGACGTCCTGCTGCCTGACAACTGCCATCTGCTCGAGCGCAGTTTTACCGTACGCTTCCGATGTCTTCTCGACAACACTTCTGGCTTCCTGGTCAGTTACTAACCATACATATAACAACAATCACTGAACACCCTGGTCTAAATATTATAAATTAGAGTGTTAATGTTATGTTTCTTTGAAGCGATTAGATATCCGCGGTCGAGTAAAGGTACTGCACGGACAGAATCGCAAATCTGAAGAACCACCGCTGGCACTGTTCGCCATCTGCACCCCGTTCGGTCCACCCTCGCTGCTGGAGATACCCCAGAAGGAGGTGATGTTTAAGAGTAAACACAAGTTGGACCTGGCACTCGTCTCCATGGACCAGCGGTACGTGAACATTTCTTTCCGGACTAAATCTGCAATCGGACTAATAAATGAATGTTATCTGTTTATATAGAGGGAAGATGCTGTTGGGTTATTCTGATTCCGAGTTAGCGAATATGGGCGGCTATGATTTAGTGCATTATGATGATCTGGCATACGTGGCAAGTGCACATCAAGAATGTAAGAACAAAGTAATACAATAATGTACACAGTGTATTCATATAAATAATGTATTGTTGCAGTATTAAAGACGGGCGCTAGTGGAATGATCGCATATCGCTTCCAGACGAAGGAAGGCCAATGGCAATGGCTACAGACCAGCTCTAGGCTTGTCTACAAGAACTCCAAACCAGACTTTGTCATCAGCACACATCGACCTTTAATGTACGTACAATATTAATCAATTATTATATCATATACACAATCATACTATAGCTACTGCATATTTGCAAATTATTAATAATGTTATTTCACATTACAGGGAAGAAGAGGGTCGTGACTTACTCGGTAAGCGGACGATGGACTTCAAAGTCAGTTACCTGGATGCTGGACTACCCAACAGTTACTTCACAGAGGCAGACCAGCTAATGTCCAATACACCACCTGTAACACCACACACTATGCCATCAACTCCAACTCGAGTGAATCGTCGGTACAAGACGCAGTTAAGAGACTTCTTGTCCACGTGTCGGACGAAACGTAAACTATCGCATGGCAGTAACAGTGGCCAAATGACACCAACCACTAATGCTACAGTGTCTGCGCCTGTAATGAACCCCATGCCCACAGTGGACTATATAACTACCGATGGGTGTACTGCAGCTGCAGCGTACAACATGTACACTACACCATACGCGCCCACAGCCGCTACAGATCACGGATTGTCTTCGTATATGAGCCACTCGGCTAACTTCCAACACAGCTTGTACTCCACACCCACCGCGCTGGATAACCGATACCTAACCACCACGGAGAACCTGTTCCACCAGTATCGACCGCTCGGCTCGTACTATCCGGAGTACCATCACACGGCGCCCACCACTCCGTACGTGGGCAACGGTTTCTTGGACATGCCATCACGGGCGACGTCCTGCACCATGCCCACGTACGACCCCAGTGCTACAACCGCTGGCGCTTACCAGTTATCCGGTCGAACCGCGGTCATGCCAGTGGACGACAAACTGTACTCGTGCCAGCAAGTTGTGGATACTACAGCCACTAGCAAGTACCCGACGTACGTTGATAGTTCGCGGGGGTATGTTGTAGCGAACACTGGTAAATGTTTGGACGTGTCCTGGCCGTACTCTGTCAGTCCGTCGTCAGGAATCATCCAGCCGGTACAAGTGATGAGCACACAGCTGGACATGGCACATAAAGCATGTGGTAAATTACCCAAACATCCCTCGTCTATTGATGGAATGTCTTCTACGCACTCGGAGGTTCCCTCGCCAGTGAACAATGGCATCCTGACGCCCAAGATGGAGGAGATGAAAGCCGATGTGGCCATGATGCAGAGCGGGAGTCCCGGAGGATCGCACCATCTAGCGATGACCCAGCAGCAGCAGAACTCAATCCCGCCTCCGCACCATTTTTCCCCGGTTACGGCGACGTCCGTCGCGCAGGAAGTGACCAGACAGACGGTACTGATGTGGGGTAGCGGCGGAGCCAACCATCTCCAGCAGCAACAACACACACCCGCCTCCTCGTCGAATAATTCCAGGTCGCCGCCGTCCAATCCGGGAACGCCTACGGTGAGTGGGCATTATACAACGGTAACGGGCGCGTGTGATCCGTTGAAGAGTCTTGCGGAAATGAACTCTATCGGCGTGAGTACCGGGACGGAAATGTGCAAATGGAACGGTAGTGTGGTGGACACAGTGAAAAGTGAAGCAGTAGTGACGACAGTAGCGGCCAGTCAACCAGGCAGTCCTGCACTCGGCCAACAACAGCCCTCACATCCGCATCCACACAGTCATCAGAGTTCCCGCGTCGTCATGGTCCTATGATGAAGGGCATGTGCTGACTTTGAGCAGGAACCAAACTCACACGCAACCGGTGTCGTACTACAGTGCAGATCATACCTGCACCGTCGCCCTGTACATAATCAACTAATTATAGCAATCGTATCTTCCTAACACTAGTGCTACTATTTCAACAAACCTATGTTGAACGACAGAGAGAGAGAGAGAGAGAGGAGTAATGCAAGGAGAATATGTTCTTACCACTACATATTCATATGTTCAGCTTTCAGAGCGAATATAATCAAAACGGAGATGATGTGAGTGTGTTTGTTCCTGGTTAAAGTTCAGACACAACTTATACCAAATTAGTTAAATAATTTATGGATGGTCAGTACATTCCAGTGAATGTGTACATACATACATACATATAGTATAAAGAACTATTGATACATATATATTATTACTATTATTATTATTATCTGCTGCATGCATGATCGCATTCAGTTATAATGTCATACGAGATAGAGTAATAACAGGCCCATATGTCTATATACATATAGGTACATTTGTATAAATTGGTTCTAGGTTTTATTTTGTACTCCCGACACGATAAATGCCAAACGAGCACTGGTGTCGAGAGTAATTGTTATTTATTTTTATAATAACTACTATACACTATATTTGAACAAAAAACGTCCTAGTCAATAACTGGTTTATTGTGTTATGTTATTGTAATATTTTTTTTTTCATACAGAGAGGTTATATTTTTATTTTTATTATAGTTTCTTTAGTCTAGCATGAAAATAATATCTTGTCTATTCGTACACGAACCGACACTATCCTAATCTATTTTCTGGATAACGCGCAGCCGCGTACAAATCCACTGTTCCATTTTGTAAATAGAATATTCTAAAAAGTGTAGTCAATTTTTACAGAACTCTATGTATCAAACTAAATGAATGAAATATCTCACAGAATATTGTGTTTGTAAAATATATTATAAAAAGAAAGAAATGATGAAACTTCCTGACAACCAAGTAGTACACACTTACTAATGCATGTTCACCACAACTAACTGTGTGGTGTGTGTGTGTGTATGAAAATATGTCATGTTCCTTATGTGAGTAGCATTCAATGATGAAAGGGAATTTTTAAATCAATCTGTGTCATACATACTAGTAATTTTATTGAGAAATATCGCCATGTATATAAGAAAAAGAACGTACTTGTTGTATGCGCGAGTTGTAAACGATTGAACGAGATTTGCATCAACTTGTATACTATTAGCACATACGCTTGCTTTAAATCTTTATTCCAAGTACAACACGTATCAATTATATGATGATCATAATGATGATCTATTCTACCTGCATATAATTATGAACCGTATGTCTATTGAACATTGAAACCAGTTCAATATATCCTACAAAACTCTCTACATAATTCCTTACATATGAAACTGGAAATAACCTTTAAAGAAATATTCATAATTCATTCCTACATAACGGACTAATTGTCTTCTTCAAATTTCCAATGCTTACAAATAATATCGATAAACAATCCTCCCCCTACCCTATCCTCTTCTCCCTCTCGCCATCCTAATAAGATTCACTGTTACAACTATTATTGAATATCAATAATTATAAATATTTTTTATATCAACAACAACAAAATGTAGTTACGCACAGTCCATACGACATACATACAAGTAAATTAATAAATTAATGCAAAAACCATTTAATTAAACATATCAAAACACTACTAAATACTTGCGCGACGATAACAGTAAACAATGCATTGATAATTATTTGTAATATAATAATGATAATTTACTGTGTATATTATGAATTATTTATTAAAAATGTGACAGGTCACGTGTACTTTAAAATAATAAAAAACGATTATATGTGTACATATGCTTACCTGCTTCATTTTCATATTCATCCACGTCTCTGTAAACACATAACAGGTACGGACACGGGAGGGTACGGACATTAGGACATTTCTGGGATAAATATTATTCTACTTTCCATTGCCGTGGACAAGACATTGGAACCAGGAGTGAGGAAATGTGCAGGTTTCAAATCTGTAATAGTACATACATAAATAAATAAACAACACATATTACGGAGCCATGTCAAAAAATTAAATTTAATTACGAAGAACAATTTAATTCATGTAACAATTTTGTTTATAATCATAGACAGTAGATATTCTAGAATGTACACACTCTCTCGCTGGTTAATAGGTTTTATTTATTGCATTACACTATGTTAATGTTTAGGCGTCGTCCGCTTGTTCTAGAACGGCGCCACTGTAGGCCAAGTCCCAGTAATGTTCAACCTTGTGTTTTCTAAAGTGTTCCCGTGCCATTTTCTCCATAGGACATACTTTGAACTTAATTTCACCGAAATTCCTCTGTTTCGTAGTGCCTTCCCATACTAGAACACATTTATTCGGCACCTGATTACCATCGGGATCTTTAACCATATCTTCCTCCCATTTCACTCGGTTCAACATTAATCTAGAACATTTACACATAATTTGTAATGAATATTTCATAGAATAACTGTCATCTCTCTCTCTCTACACAAACCTTTTGTATTTCTTCAACTGTTTCGGTCCTCCTTCAACAACCACCACACAACAATCAGGATACAACATGACACAACCTGTCAAGTACAGTTGTTTCGCATTCGCTTCTACTTTGAACTTTTTTGATGCATTCTCGTGCAAGTCTCTGATCCTGTACACAGCTACATGTACACCTAACGAGGTGTCCTCCTTGATTTTCCTGATCTTCTTGTCTCGCTTCTGGTCATCTGTCAACTGTCTTGCTGCATTCGCCTCTTCGTGTGCTTTCTGTCGTTTCGCCATCTGTTCCCGGACGTGTGCCTCGATTTTCGTTGGATCCTGTACTGCTTCTGTGCCCAATACTCGCATAAGATTCGATATTCGTAACTTGGGCTCCGGTGGTGCTTCTAGGCCCAAACGTATCTTTTCCTGCTCCTCTTTCCACATCTCTCGTCTGTTTTGTCTGCGTAGTTTTTTACGTTCTTTCTTCGTTAGGAATACGGGCATATAAACAGGTTTCATTGGATCAGCTGTGAAAAGATTTATTACAAATTAATTAACATTGTAATTATGTGAATGTATGTGGGCATGTAACACGTTACTTACTTGGGGGTCGCATCTGTGTTGGATGTTCTACTAAATTGCCGATTGTCGACTGTTTTATTGCTATTTTATCACCGTCGTATGTGTCCAGTGTGTCGACTAGAATCACAGAATCCCACCATTCCATCTGTGGTATATCGTCGCTGAGACATTCTGACTTTGCAATGAGCGCAAGTTTCGTAGCGGAGGAAATACCGGTTTTCTTAGCGATTTGCGAGATTTCGTTCTGCAGTTTCTCAAGCTGAGCCTGTAATGAATGTCTAGTAAATATTTACAATGTTGGTTTCAGAGAAAAGTTTCGTTGATATAAAAGTTGCAATGAATACAATACTGTAGATAATTTTGTACTATGTATTGACATCAATGCACATAGATATTATACAACACATACACACCTTCATACGGAGACGTTCGGCCAGCTGTTGAAACTTGCCCGGCTCGTGGAAACGCAAAGCCCTCTTGTTCCTGACAGCGGGCTTTGCGCCGATCCGGGAATCGAAGAAGTGTGTTTCACTCAACTCTTCGTTAACCTTATCATTCATTTGGGCCTTAAACTCTTCCCGTTTCTTTGCACGTATGTTAGCTTTTAGTGTTGGTGCAATATGAGTTAACTGAATAGCTTTACCTGTTTTGTCGACCGTGCGACCCTCGGCATCGAGAATCAGTGGTGTCGGTTTGTCCGGCACCGCGGGAATACTGAACACTGAGTTACCCAAAATCCCCGTTGACAATTTATTCTTGATCTGTGCCTGTAACTGTGCAATTTTCCTCGCCTTGTCTGCATCGCCCCGGTTCAACAAACCCACTGGGATACCATACACACTTGGCAGCGGTACACCGGCTCCAGCACCTACACCAGCACCGGCACCGACACCAGGTCCAACCGCTGGTGGAGCTTTCAACACATCCAAATTACGTTTTCGTTCTTCTATCTCCGATTTGGCATTGGCCATCATCTTTTTGATATCTAGTGGTGTTAGTTTACTACTACTTTCCGATGATCCATTCCTACTCTCCTTCTCCGATTCACTCTTGACTGTGGTTGTTTTAGAACGTTTTGATTCCCTGTCCCTCGAATCATCATGCGACCTCTTCTTGGATTTGTGTGTATAGTCTTCGACCAAATCGAATATTTTCTCAGCTAGTTTGGATGCTTTTTTACTATCCAAGTAAGAAGACAGTTTCTCTGTTGTCTTTCGCTTATCATATCCAGAATATAAACACTTTTCTGCTGCACTTAATACTGAAGAGTCACTTGTACCTATCACTTTGTACACTGCTCTATCTATGGAAGGTTTTATATCGTCAATATCTTTCCGGGATAGATGAGATGCCATCTTGGTGTAATATGTTGAAAACAGCACATTAATTTCACACACAAACTAGTAAATAATAAAATAATCAATTATAATTCACATGTAAAATCATTGACAGCCAAACACGACACAAACGTTGGAAAACGTTGTAAGTGCTGCCAACCTCTATAATGTGTAAATCCACTACGAGTATTGCGTTGGTAGTAGTTCTTTAAATGTCAAAAATATAAATAATCAAATGGCATTTCTTTTTAAACAGTTATTTAAAGAAACCACCATATCCAATGTTATTCGTAAAAGTGCTCTTAAAAAATACACCACAGCTTTAAATGAGTCTAAAAAATATTTGGGTAAGTAAGCAAATTGGTTATATACTTATCACATTTGACAGCTCACATTTTCAGAACAATGTCCTAGCTACATGTGCTTAAACAATGACTGGACAGTGGAGCATGCTGATACAGCACAGAATTTATTTAATGATATGATCGTTAAGGAAAACTTTCTGTCTGAAGAGGACGAGCAAAATTTGTTTGCTGAAATTGAACCGTACCTGAAGAGGCTGCGCTATGAATTTGATCACTGGGACGATGTAAGTTAGTAAGCAAATCAGTGCGTAAGCTGAAGACTAAATCTAGAAGATTGTAGGCCATACATGGATACAGGGAGACCGAGAGACTGCAATGGAATAAAGAAAACACAATTATAATAAATAGATTACGTGAACTGGCGTTCCCCAAAACTGTAGCTCAATTAAAACATGTTCATATCTTAGACTTGGCACCAAAAGGATATATAAAACCACACATAGATGCTACACGTGTTAGTGATTTATTTGTAACAGTGAATAACGTACATGTACTACTATATTCTACTTTCAGTTTTGCGGTAATACTATTGCAGGCATAAGTTTGTTATCGGATAGTATTATGCGTTTAGTGCATGATAAGCATAAACATTTATCAGCAGATATAATCCTGAAGAGAAGGTCGTTGTATATAATGAAGTAAGTTGTATTGCACTGTGCTAATTAAGTATTTACTATTTTGTACTGTTTCAGAGATACGGCAAGGTATGACTATACTCATGAAATACTACCAGATGCAACGTCAATATTTAAGGATACTACAGTTCCTAGAGATCGTAGAATATCAATAATTTGCAGAAATGAACCTAGTTGATAATATCATCTACCATATATATATTTTGTACTGTGATCAATAAACTTAATTACTAAGTTACTGATGTGGATATATAGATTATTTAGTATTCTAAGATCGTATGTTCAGCAACAAAGTAAAATAAGAATACGCTGTTTTCATGACCTAAAATTAAAAAAAAAAGCTGTAATGTAGTTAGCTATAGACTAAGTTACGATTGGAGCAATTTATATGAGATTTTAGTAATAAGAACACACCGATAGAAATGTCTCTAATGAAATAACTCCGAGAGAAACTGCTGTTAGAGTCAACGGTCGTTGTGCACGCATTACCATCAGCATAATATCTTTTTGAACGGATACTTCACACATATACCACGACGTAGAGTAAGCATCTGCACCAATTGCTGCACTCTAAAACAATTTAGTTAAATAATGTTTCTCTCAGCATATGATTCGTCTGTTTCGTACCTCGTCAATCAAAGTTTGACCGTAGTAACACGTTAGCAGAAGCATACTAATCCATCCAATCATATGCAGACCAAATCGAAAAGAATCACTTATAGAACTGACGCTTAGAATTTCAAAACCCAGAATACTTATGACAAATGAAGTTAATGTTAAATGCATCAGCATCATAGCAGTAAAAGCGTTCCTTGTATTAGTGGCATAACTAAAACATAGTTATTCACAGCAATATTTCCCCCGCAGAAAGTTATAAAATCCATTCATAAGCGCATCCACCAAAACAAGTGTATTTTGGTGGCAGCGCTTGCATTTTATTAAATGTCTAAAGTAATTCTTACTCGATAATCATTGTATGGTACATCATACATTGTCGCACTTTCCGTCTTGTTTCAATAATATTCTCATGATCGTTACATGCATCTTTCAACATGGACCGTAGATATTTAATTTGTGTAGCAATGTGCATCAGAATGCCACACAACAAGGCTGTTATAGTCAACGTAATGGATGTCACAACTAGACAAGTGTACACTTGATGTATAAAGTATATTTGTATAAACGGTGAAACATTATAACCAGTAGGAAACCAACAACGTGTTACCAATCCACACGGTATCTCCGAAGAATACTTGGACTGGGCACGTTTAATTTTACATTCTTCGATTTGTGTCGGTGGTACAACACAATAAGCCAAGATACCAATAACACCATATACCAGGAATGCTTTCGTAAATAAAGCCGCAAATTTCTCAGTTTTAAACAGATTCTCCTGATCACTATTCATATCTATGAAGTCTTTCAGTTTCAGTATAAGTAACTGTATATGCTCGCGGTTACTAACGAAACATGTAACAATATACCAAGTTCCCATTATAGCAGCCAAAGCGCACAAGTTTTCAGTTAAACCCGATATATCATCAAAATTACCTAAAATATACATTTCATATCAGAGTCTCACTCTTAAGAGTTGTAGATTAATATCAAACCATTTAACTGATAAATTAAATCACCCAAAACGGCAAAATACGACGGCATTACGGAGGATATTAAAGAAAAGTCCTTAATAGTCCTCCATACGCCCTTGTCGGTAGCATGATTAGGCCACAAATTAAGATGACTCAACACACGAATATTAAATGTTAAAAACACTACTTCGCTTTCAGTCATTTTCGAAAATCTCGAATCATTTTTATCCGTTGTTCTCTCTTTTATATCAAGATTATATTAAATAATTAATGTTTCTTAAGGAAATCTACCCTTTCATTAGACTACATACGTCTATAATATCAAATCATCGCTTGTCAAATTCAAATCTAATGCTTATTCGTGATCTCTGATACATATAAAATTACATGCAGATGTTCATATCAAAGAGAATACATATATACATATTTTCATTATTTAATTCGACATGTTTTAGTTTAAGCATTATATATCAAATTAGTGGTATTCCAGAATCAAGTATACAGAACTAGAATTGTTCAATTTTAAATTCTGAAAGCCAATTTTGGTACCTTATTTATCTAAACATAACCATGAAAATTCAGCTGTCAGTACAAGTATTGCACATGTTAAAAATGTAATTCCTTTCAAAATTTAAAGTTTGTTGTTAATATTTTGTATGGTTTCAACTATTCGTGTTCGATGAACTAACGTGTTTTCTCGTTCTAAGCTTAAAAATTCAATGACACTGTCAACATTCATAAAAGCAACAATATGTACTATATTGGGAGGGTTAGTACACATATATTTTCTCTCAGAAATCATCTTATTCGATAAGTGTCATCTTCTAGGGTTGGATGGCTTGGCTATGAAGTTCATTCAATGTACAAAGTTTTAAACACCGGCCTAGATACAAGTGTTATCGATCATTTGGAAGACAGTCCAAAGAAATTCATATCAGCTAATAAGAAATACATATTCCTCGAATCCGAACCAGACAAATCACCGTCATATATTGATCGGTTCTGGGATTCTGTAACTTACTCCTACGCTCGTCGATTGCTCAATATTGCTCAGAGTGACGACAGAAATGCTAGAGTTAGGGCCGTGGATGCTCTGGCCAAGATAAAGAACTTGGATGGCTGGCATTATTCTTTATTGGCGCATTCGTGCGATGCTAGAACAGCGGTTGGTTTGGCACGAACCAAGGATGTAGATTTAAAGTTCTTTGTGAATCCCCCAGATCGTTACGTTTACTATAATCATGATAAAATTGTATCATGGATGAAACATTTTCTTATCTCTCTAACTAAGCGCTCAGAACATCCGTGTATGGCGTATTTTATTAAGAAAGCTTTTGTGAATGTGCAGGTAACATTTACTTTTGAACAGTACAGTCACAGTCTAAGTGAAAGAGTTGATTTGTTTAGGACGTGGGACGTATGGTAGAACATGATATATCTTCGGCAGAACTGAAACAATGTATACAATCAGCCGATGACATTCTACCACTATGTGTACAATCAATCTTGCATCATTCAACAATCGATAATAATGCGCGCGATATTGTTCAGATGAACGGACTACCCTTACTCATGGAATTGTACAAAAGATACAAGGATAATACAGATATTGTTATGTCTCTGGTTAAAATCATGTCGAATGTGTCCATGTATCCGGAACTTCTTCAAGATATTTACAGATCAGGCAAGTTTTAAATCAGTTCTGGGTTGCTGGATATTCTTTATTCACTATTGTTTGTACGGTTCAGGTTGGATTGGCGTACTGGCGAAGTTACTAAAACACGATGATATCCGAATCAACGGGCCAGCAGCCAGGGCACTGGCTAATTTAGACACTGATGATCACATAGATAGCAAGTTTGAACGCAAAATATATTTACTACATCCGACTTATAGATCTCAAGCAAATCAGGATGTTGATGTTGTTTTGGTTCACGGATTACTTGGTGGTGTATTTTTTACATGGCGACAACGAGATCTCAAAAATAAGAATTGTACCAATGGTAATTCAGTATATAGTATATAAAAATAGATTATATATTTTGAAATATATATGTGCTGTCTAGATACTAATCCCTGTCCTGACATTGATACTACAAAGTACAATACAAGTGATCCAAGTACTCGAGAATTTCTCAAAGAACTTGAAGAACGTAGAAGATTAGAATGGAATGAAATTGGCAAAGATTTCGAAATTATTTACCACGATTGCCCTTTAGTTATAACGGATCAAGGGCCATATTCATGTCCAGGGTAGGAATAGTTTCTTTTCAAATAATTTCTCGAAAACTAATTGATACACATTGTATTCCAGGGAAGATATTTGTTCAATGGATGACAAAAATCGTACTCAGTGTTGGCCTAAAGACTGGTTACCGAAAGATTGCTCAAACCTAAGAATCATTGGTGTGAATTATGATACAAGTTTGTCACTCTGGACTCCGATGTGTCCTATAGAGAAGATGAAATGCACACTGGACGAGAGGAGTGATGAAATTTTGGAGAAATTACTTTCATCCGGCGTTGGCAAGAGACCTGTGATTTGGTTGACGCATTCTATGGGCGGGTTGTTGGTTAAAAATATGCTTGTGAAAGGTATATATATCACAAGAAATTAATGACATCTATTTGTAACGTTCTATTTGATGTTTAGCTTGGGAGAGCAAAGATGCAGACAAACAAAGATTATGTGAAAACACAAGAGGCGTGGTATTTTACAGTACTCCACATAAAGGTACCCAATTAGCGGCATTAAATCAGACAACTTCACTATTTCTCTGGCCGTCGGTAGAAGTAAGAGAATTAAAAGCAGGTATCTATATATTTGTATCACATTAAACATTTTAGTTTCCCATGTATTTAATAATATTTTATTCTTCTAGGGTCTCCGGCACTTTTAAATCTTCATAACAAATTTTTAAAACTATTGCAGAGTAAAAATATAAACATCCTTAGTTTTGTTGAGACCGAGGGCACTATAATTTCGCCGTTAAAATTTAATTTGCATTTAGTTCCTGAACAGTCAGCTAAAATAGACGTTGGAGAATATTATGAGATACCTTTAGATCATCTGGGAATTTGCAAACCAATGAACAGGTTCTTTTATTAGTCATTCTGAATGAATACCTGTTTTTCTAATACCTATTTTACTTTCAGGCATTCGTTTTTGTACCAAAAAGTAGTTATGTTTATTAAAGATATTAAAGTGAGCACGAAACAGATATAAGTATAAATAAAATTGTTTTAAATAAAATATTACTTCAAATATATATTGTCTATATATCCTATCCTATTACTATTAAAATAATATAAAAATTTCACTAAATAAAATGAAGTATTTAAATTCCCATGGACATTTAAATGGCAGCATTTAGGGAATTTTCTTTTGTTTCCACGTCAAAGCGAGTTTTAATAAAACTAGAATCTTTTGACAGCTGTCAAATGTGACATTTAAATAAATGTTATTTTCTTATTAAATAATCCAAATTAATCATAAAATATGGTACGCAAGCATTCTCCAACGTATATATGCCTTTAAATATTTTTTATACCTATTTGAAATGAATGTTTTTCAGGATATAAGTGCATTTTACGAAGACAATTTTGACACAAAATTATGGATAAACAATATTTTAAAAGAAAATGGATCGCAGGATAACAAAGAGGTACTAAAACTAATTATCTAACTTGTCCTAAGTTAATATTAATTATATTTCTAGGCGTATACGGCGTCACTTGTCAAGAAACTACAGTTATATGTCCAGCAAGTGAACTCGTCTTTGGAGGATGCCAGTCAACAAGTATTAACTTCACTGCCGCGAGTCCTGCGCGACACAAAGAGCCTTCAACAAGAAGCATTATTGCTAAAACATAAAATGGTAGCAGTGAAAGAAGAGATTGCTAAAGTGGAACAGAACACCGGCCAGTCTATGGCGACTTTAGAAAGATTAGACAGAATTAAAACTAAATTACAACAAGCCAAGCAAGGACTGCATGAGGCAGATAACTGGACACTATTAGGTATGTGAAACATAATTATAGATTCTACAGTAGTTACAATAGTTTCTGTGTAGCAAACGATCTTGAAGAGGATTTTGAAGCCAGCAACTTGGAGAATATTTCCAATAAACTTCTTAGTATGCAACAATCGTTAAAGATACTTGTAAATGTCGGGGATTATGAGGACAGAAAATTACAATTAGAAGAACTGAAAAATAGATTGGAAGCTATGACTAGTCCGTCTATAGTACAAGCCTTTACATCAGGAAATATTGGTAAGAGTCAGAAGTCATTGCTGTTTATTATATTTAATCTACTTATATATCTTAAATATACCAGAACAATCAGCATTATATGCAAGAATTTTTACTTCAATCGGACGTCTACCGCAACTTCTAAAGTATTACCACAAATGTCAAAAAGGCACATTGATGCAGAAGTGGCGGAACCAGTTAGAAATCGAACAAGACGAATCTGTTGCGCAGTGGATACATAACTTTTACGATGTATTACTATCAAACTGGCATGCACAAGTAAAATGGTTTAATGTTGTATTCACCCAGCATTCTGCCACTGTAGTTCTCATAGACGTGTACACAGATTTACTGACAAGTTTAGATCCGAGTTTCAATGAGTGCATAGATGCTGCTCTCAAACAGCAAGTAGATAAACTAGGACTGCTGTTGGAATTGAAACAAATTACTAAACAGTTTGCTACAAATTTATTCAATCTCATTGATGCTGGTAATCAAGGTAAACATTATTGCTTAAATATTTTGTAATGAGAAATGGTCCGTGTTGATGTGAATGATGATTTCAGGCAAAGTAAATAGTAATATGCTTCTGACATTAGCCCAGGCTATATACAGTCTGTTTATACAATATGTAGGCAACTATGCTGCTTATGAACAAGCATATTTAGTTCAAAAAATCTCTTCACTAAACTGCGTCAAAGATGATTATCCTGATTCCGTGCAGGCTCTCGGACTATCTGTTCCAATAATAATGGACTTGTTACGGGAATCAAAGAAACGTTGCCAGGATTTAACAGAAAACTGCGGACTTTGTGGACTGTTGATTGCAATCAAAGCGTTCTTGCAGAACTACATCGATCAGTACAGGATAGTGCTCAGGCAAATTGACAGGGCGAAGGGTATCGAAGAAGATTGGAACATGTTTCAAATGTGTCTGACTATGATGCAAAATGTCGGTGAAATTCTTATGAACATTCAGCAGTTTGAAAAGGAACTGACTAGTTCTGCTTTAGAAGTGATGAAAGCACATGATGTTGATTATAAACACTTGCTGCTGACTACATCGGGACAGAAGGAGTATGATAATTTGATACAGAACGTTAAGGAGGGAAAAGAACTCTCGTTGTTGGAGTCAGTTAACAATGAATTACAGAAGTTGTGCGTGGATATACACCATACCACGTATCAGGTTGTTATCGCACCAATTTCGGTGCAGCTGGAATTGGTACAGTCCGCTAAAGCGTGGAATGATACGGAGAGTTCTGTTTTACCGACTGCAGATTTGCCAGACTATAGTTTCGCACCGCAGGAATACATTACTCAGGTATATTCAAAATATTTTTTTGCTATAGAAACAAGATTGGGGATATGCAAGTTTTTTCTTTACAGATTGGCCAGTATTTAATGATTCTGCCACAACATCTAGAGCCATTCTTGCTCAGAGACAATCCAGCTTTAAACTGTGCGTTGAAAGCAGCCGATCAGGAGTACAGTAGCCTCACTGAAGAGGAAGAGGGTCGATTAGCAGATGTACTGCTGTCGATAATAGCACGAGGTACTTGCCGATCGTACGTGGACAGTATACTCACCATATGCGAGCTTAAACCAAGCGCATGTCGCCAACTAGCAAACGATATTGGTAACTATAACAAGTTAATTGACTATATATAGTTCATTAATTCACACCAATTATTTGTGTAGATTATTTGGGAAACATACTGGATGACTTAGGACTAGCACTGTCAGATTCTCTACAACAGATGCTCACACTGTTGCGGTTAGCACCTGAACACTATCAGAGCAAAAGTTCAGGATGTTCGCCACGACTTGTCGCTGCCATCAGACAAATGCGCAACCTCACTTCATCAGGATAACTTCCATCAATCCATTGCCAGATATTAATCATATTATAGTGAAGTACTAATACACTGATATACTCTACAATCTACATATACATCCTGTAGAGTATGATTGTAAATACACATTAATAAAATAGTTTACTACAAAACGGGAGATTTGAATGATAGGGCAGACAGGAAGAGAGTGAAATTGAAGGACTACAAATTGCCCGGATATACTAGATGAGCTAAATAATTCAATAATATGATTTAGTTTTATTTAACAAACGTATAAAACAAATATACATTTATTCCGGGGCCCAGAGTTTGAATGTCCGATCATATGAAGATGTAGCTATATACTGATTATCGAGTGATATATCCAGAGACATTACTTTGCCGTCGTGGCCTGACAAAGTTTTCAGCGGCTGCCACGTTCGGTTCGTCCAGATTTTCGCAGTATTATCGTACGAGGCCGTAGCTAGATAATCGCCGCCGGATTTCTGAAATTTTACATCGGAAAGCAAGTTCGCGTGAGCGGGTATTGTGTACAAGATGGCACGTTTCCGTAGATCCCAGATTTTACAACTGTTATCTTCGCTGGCTGTTGCAATGTGATAGCCGTTTGGAGAAAAATCTACACCGTAGACGGATTTTAGATGTCCTTCCATGAACATAATACAACGACCTGTTCTCAAGTCCCAGACGCGACCAAATGAGTCCAAACCACTAGAAATATGATAGGCGATTCAATAAAAAATAATATGCATTCAAGCCTTCATATAACCACACGACACGCTTGCAATCGTCAAGTTTCAGTCACTATCTAACTATCTCACAACACAAACATCTATCTGTACAACGTTCTCTCTTGGTTTATCGTTGGAATATTGTTGACGGAACGAAGTAGTTAGGAACGGAAAGAAATGATTTATCATTCACGAACATGCGTACTTATCAACTTATTCAAACACATCGCAGCTAACTTTAAACTAGATAGAGTTGTAAATAAAATATGTAATCATACCCGGTAGCACACACCGATCCATCTGTCTGGAAACTAATGCAGTAGACTGGTTTACAATGTCCCTCTTGATGTAACACCTCTGTACACTGCTCCAAATCCCATAGTCTCCAGGAACTGTCAAAACAACAGGTGCCGAGGAATCTGCCAGAAGGATGGAACGCTATCCTGGACACTCGATGTGGCATATGCCCCTCAATATCAGCCATCGGCTCCTCGCTGTTGCACAAATATGGATCGTACAGTTTTATAGTAACACATGTAACTGTTGCAACTTACTTTTTCAAGTCCCATAATTTCACAGAACCATCCGCAGCGCAAGACACCATGTTACATACGTTTTCCTCTTGACTAATTGTAGCTTTCGGATGAAATATCACTGCACCGACATTACACGTATGACCACGAAGTGTCTGAGTCAATTCACAATCAGGTACAGACCAGACTTTGCACAATCCTGACCTATAAACATTCCAGGAATTAACAAGTGCATTATTAGATAAGCGTTATAAATATTCATACCAAGAAGCAGTGGCTAAAAGTTTTGAATTAGGACTAAACTGGCAATACGATATTGGCCGGGTGTCGCCAATTTGACTGCTATGAATGGAAAGAACATGTAATTTTTTCTGCAGGTCTTGTGTTTTTGCCGTACGAGTTGCCGAGGGTAAATCTCGTAAATTCCTAGCTTCTTCCAGTCGTTCTTTGGCTCGCGGCAAAGAGTAATATGCAATCCATAACCGAGCAGTACGCAATGACTCCGGACCCTCATGGTACCACGTTGACTCCTGATCTTTCTCCTGTTGTTTACGCTCTTCCTCTGCCTCACGGCGCTTGATTATCGCATCTTCACCAATACTAATAACAAAAAGAATTAGCAACTGCGTTTTTACTGTATTTCATGCGCAAAGAAATTAAGTTTACCAAGAAAGAATATCTTTTAATCGACTTCTACGCTCAGCTGGGCCCTCACCAAACAAACAAATTGGTTCACCAAGTTGTCTTAAGTTTCTTTTTACTTCTGCATCATCTGTTGATACATTTATCTGTCGGGCTTTCTTTCGTCGTTCGAATTCTTCAAGCAGTGCTTGTTTATCTTTGGACATGGCATCTTCCAACTCCATATATTCTAAAATAACAGTGTACATGTAGTACAAGGCTGAGAAATAATTACAGGAAAATGTTTACCATTCGATATATGTATTTGTGCATTTTCTGGTAAAGTCGATGGTCCTGATTCACCGTTGCTGTCATCTCCAGCTGCAGCCACCGCTGCCAATCTGGCTCTTTCTTGTTCTTCCAGTGAACCATAATGAATGGATCTGTGCTTTTTCACATAAATCAGGTCTTCGTCGTCTGACATTTTGTTAGGTTATACACTTCAAACACGATGAACCACCAACTTGTAACTAACACTACACTAAACAACGGTGGAATTAGAAGATAAACATTGAAATTTATCTACGACAGCGTTGATAACAAAAGTTCTATACTGAATATTAACTTTACACTTCGGAAGTTTGTAAACAAAATCACCCACAACTAGCTGTCAAATATGCCGCTATTGTTGCCCTCTATGTTGGAAGCAGATTGCGCTAGCGGAATGCGGAATGTCTATTCAAGCGGCGACATCTTGCAAATCTGACATCAACAATAAACCGGTTAATAAGTTTTTGCCCAGGGGCACCGGAACTTTTTTTGAATTAGTTCCTTGTACGCCTTTATGACGTCTTACAATAAAGAAATGGATTAGATTTTTATGCAAGTATAGTACCAACGTAAAAATGAGAACTGAAGAAATTTCTGCATATAGAAAGTATTCGCCGTAATAACCTTAATAAACAACTGTTCAATTCTACAGTCATGTAGTTTGTTTTTAATATTTAACCGGTGGTTATTACATTCGGGGCTGGTAAGGGATTAATATTCACATAGATGGTTAAAAGGTTATCTGAAATTATTGATTTTCTTTTAATTGGAAATAATCTAATCGCGTACCAAATTTTCGTAAAATTTTTCCTGGAATCTTGAAAACTAATGACAACAAATGCTTTTGCTCAGTAGTAAACATTCATTCGCCGCGTGAGACAGATGTTATTTGACGCTTGTTAATAGTTCATTTTAAAAACAAATTAATACGGTCATATTAAATTCTTTATTTAGAATTTATATTATTAACGGTACAATTTCCGTTTGAAACAGTCTGAAATAAACTTCCTCGTTCGTTTTATCAACACAAACATATCGTTTATCATAGCAGCAAGTTTAAAATTATCAGTTTCTTGAAAATTCAACGTTAAGATTTTATTCTGAGGGCATAGGATATTGATTCGTCTTAAAGCGAATGTAGTTTGATGTAACGGACTATACATGGTTTATAGGGGTCTTACGTGGTTGCTATTGGCTCACTGACTCATAAAAAACTAATAGGAACACATTTTTTGTTGGAATTTTCCAAATGACTGAACATTTACATTACGCGTCTCGAAATTTTAAGAAAAAGGCGGTGTCGAAGTGCTTAAGTAAACAAATATTATTCAAATTAAACAAGAAGTGCGTCTTATTAACTTCTTAAAAGTGTTAGTTTTCAGGAGTGTATTATTAAAATAATTTAAAAATTGGTGTATTGATGGTATTGATTATTTTTGAGTATGTTTTTAGTAGTGACTCATGGAAAATTGTAAATAGATAAGGTTTTTTTACTTTCTAGTGAAGCCAAATAAGTCGAAACTACGGAATTGAAGCCAGTCTGCAAACAATAACAAATCTGGAAGGATTGTTTTGATTTCAAAGATGTTACCACAACAGTATTGTTTACGATGGCGATACCATCATTCGAATTTACAAACTATGTTCTCACAATTGCTGGAGAGACAAGCATTTTGTGATGTCACTTTGGCCTGCGAGGGACAAACTTTAAAAGCACACAAGATAGTTCTATCGGCATGTAGTACATATTTCGACACGATACTGTCACAGTACGAGGAAAAGGATCCAATACTAATTATGAAAGATGTGAAATTCGTCGACATCAAATGCTTAGTGGAGTTTATGTATAAAGGCGAAATAAATGTCGAACACGTAAGTGTACATAACATTAGAATGTGAACTGTCAACATGACATTTGTGTAGTAAATGTCATGTGTGATAGTCGGTACAAAATCAACAACAAATACTAATATGTGTACGTGTGTATTATATTTAAGTGTCATCTAGCTACATTACTGAAAACAGCAGAGGAATTACGAATAAAAGGTTTAGCAGAAGTGTCATGGCGAGAAGAGGAATCCACCAACGATCAGACATTGAATGGTGTTCATGCGATCGTGCCTCCACAGGTGTCGATGGAGAACTCCATTGAACCAATAAGCAAAAGGAAACGAGGACGACCTCCCATAGATGATTATGATCAAACATTCCCAAGTCCCAAAATCACAAATATCACCGGCAACGTACAACAAGATGACAATTTCATGACAAATGACGTTTGCAACAGTGATGCAGATGTATCAGTGTGGGAAGATGAACAAAACAACGATAATACCGACACAGAACAGAAATTCAAAAGTGAGGTAAGTTATTCTAACTTTATAATAATCTATGTATAAATATCAAGAAAGATAATCTACATGTAAACATTTGATATTTGCGTTGGAATTATTTAGAAACATTTTTCCTTATTCAATTCTTATTGTACAGTTTTTTTTTATTTGCATTTTTTCCTTAATGACTTTTTCTGGAATCATGCAGTGTACATTTACGTTGACCTTGATATTAAAAACGAAAAAATCGTTCTACGATTAAAGTCACTTTCCATTCTAACTGGTACAGGCAGTATATTTTTAAAAGTATTGCATCTTAGAAAGGATTTGAAGGTTGTTAATAATATCCATTATTTCATATTTTTTTCACCAAAACAAGTTTTGATATTTTCTAGTGTAATTGTTTTGTTATCAGCGGATGTATGTTACTAAAACTGATTTCTGTTTAAACAGTTTACATTATAAAATTAGTAATACGAATAGTTATTGTCTGACGCAATACACGAATTAATTGTTTCTAAAAAAACGAATGTTTAACTGTACTTTGCACCTTGTAATAATACCATAAAAATAAATTATTAGTTTTAATTGAAACTAAATTACCTATGTATGTACTATTCGAAATATATGTACATGTACGTTGCAATAAAATGAAGATAATATTATATTGTAAACAGTATTTTTGAATTTATTATGTATGTATATTTATAGGAAGATTACATTACGGAAGACCATCATACTGAACCGACAGTCCCTGTTGACACTAAAACAAATATAAAGGTACAAACATGTACAACACCAGTGACACCTCAACAACCACAGCAGACCACGACGAGCACCAGTTCCAGCTCGTTGGACAACCAGTGGCCCGATGTGATAAAAATGACAGACTACTTGAACACGGGCCGACGACAGCAGTTCTGGGAGGAACCATTCACGAAACGAGTGATGGATGCCATCAAGAACAAGGATCTAGAGATGAAGACTGCCGCCGAGTTGTTAGGTGTCTCGTATGGGACATTGTACGGTCGGTACAGAGACGCGTACGGCTGCTTAAAACATCCGTACAGGTAATTATATACCGGGTTTCTAACACAATTGGTTCATGTATAATAATGACAAGTAGTTTTAAACAAATAATAGCGATATTTCAATGCTAAATGGATGAATTGGTGACTGCAGAGTCCGCGACTTCTGGACGGAACAAGGTCCTGCCGATATTCTTGCCAAGTTGCAACGGAAAGAGATCACACTGTTCCGTGCAGCGGAACAGTTGAATGTCACGCCGCAGACGTTGTCCAACTACTTGCTATCTTTGCACCAGGGCACGGAGAACAACGAGACGAACTCGGCGACTGCGCCCAGTTACGATGGGTACGATGAAGTAGATACAGAAGACGAGACGGATCACATCCTGCCAGATGTGCCGGTGAAAGCGTCGAGCAGTAGTGGAAACAGCACACGGAATAACAGTATCACGGCGGCGGTGTTGCAGAATCATCCCGACATCACCATTATCAAGAAGGAGAAGAAAGACGACAAGGCACTGATGCTGGTGAAGGTAAATAATAATTCGGATCATTCAGGAAGCGGCATTTCAGACGATCCAGACGCATAGTAATCGTATGGGTAATATTTATACACATACATAGAGTCGAACGGACGTACATGCATTTCCATAAAACATACAAAACCATTACCCCCCAAGTATTGTGAAGAGACCAAAGTGAATTTTTTTACGCAACAAAACAATCTCTTTTTTATTGATTCTGAATAATCTTCGATGTTTTATATTTGAATTATTATTAATTAATTAATGAATTAAATATAAGGTTTATTGACCACTTCAAACTGATGAACGCATAGATTTATTCTAAACTCGTAGTGATATGTAAAAATACCAAAACAATATTTGTGTATATTTATTATGATATATAGGTATATAATTAACGGATTGATTGATTGATTGCAATATTTATGTATTCGCTATCTATATGAGATAAATAATAATTAGTATTTAGAGTTTAGAGTCACATATCAGAGGAGCGTATTTGAGAAATGGACTAGAATCTACTACAACTAATACTACTACATACATCTATACATACATAAACATTTCATTGTGCACTGATGTAGAACTTATCTGTCACAAAACAAACAATAGTATTACCTAGTCCATACTGTACTTTATTCAATTCGATCTTCATACAGGGTCCACCCTTATTTAAGTTATTATTTATTTCACAGAAATTGATCTGTATTATTTCGTAGTATCGTTAAGTAATAAGAAATTCGTAGAAACCAAAAATTTACAAACAAATATTTCATTAGAACAATATCATATATTGTAAAACTCTAAACAACCCCCATTGTATTATATAGACAAATAGTAATATGTAAATTGGTACAAAATAATAATTTAATTATTTATTTATTTTGCCTCCGAGTGGCAAAATTTAATTATATATTCGATTATATAGATAATTTAAATGATTGTGTGATTATTTTATCGGAGAAATGACAAATTGAATTTGCTTTCTTTAGATTAGTGCAATATTGTTTAGTTCTATTGCCGCGATTCTAGAACCAGGTGATTAAATCTAGAATGAATATGAATAAGATTGATTCTGATTCAAGTAGCATTAACGTTATGTAGCAGCAAAACAACGTAGTTTCGTTCTGATATTGTTCATTTTGATTCAAGATTAAAAATTGCACCATGTTCTGGAAACTCGACATAAATATATTAGCACATTTGTTTTGTGACATGTACGTTGATAACTTTGCATAACCGAACTTAGTGCTTTATATGAGAGAGAACATTCGTCGGTAATGTTTATTTCCAATCCCAGTATTTATGTGACTTGTACGTAATCAAATTACCTATAAACACACACACACACAATGTAAAATCTGACTCGTTCACCCAAGTTGGCAAGATTTATTTATTTATGTATGTATATCAGATATCAACAGATGTTTTTGTGCGGTGAACGAGCCAGATTTTCGTATATCCGAATGATATTTATTCTTCATGAACTTGAAGATTGTGCCATTACAAGAATTTATCAGCTATAGGATCAAATAGTATTGTGAACAAGACTGTACTGGATTTTTTATGATTTTACTGATTTTAGCAAACAAGAATTGTACCTTTATTTTATAATATGAGACTAGTTTATTGTTTCCTTGGCAGATGTTTGTGTGTTGTACGGATCCTATGTGCTGTACATATACATTAGTGTGTGTTTTGTTCTTGTAATGTGCAAATATCATCTGTGTAACTCTCCGGTAACTCTGTAAGAAACCTGTAAGTTATATATATATATATATACAT
>JAGJTL010005995.1:125809-136212 GCA_022063505.1 Calosoma granatense | reverse complement strand
ATATATGCACCGGGGTTAAGGTCATCATAGTACAAAAACGACTTATATAATATAATCGGATTATAGAAACCGGACTTCTCGGAATATTTATGAAAATGTTATGTGTCTGAGATGGAGTATTTATAGTAATTAGTTGATCGTATTGGCCAGTTCAGCTTGATAATCCGGCGCGACAAGACTTTGGGCATCCCAAGAACAACTCTACTACAGCAGAGGGAGATTATTTATTTTATTATCAGTGTGTTGTCGCGTCGTTGGAATAACCAATTAGCACTCAGGTATCCCAGTGATAGAGTGTGACGTCACCGCCAGATGACCATCGGTAACTGACTAGTTCAAGGTTTGCTGCTGGCTTGGCAGTGCGACTCGAAACACAGTCACAAACAGTCGCGTTCCAGCACAACACCGAAGCGCAACTCAGAGAAGAATTTCAGAAATAAACATCTACTACTTAGTTAGACAAGAAGCAAGCGCGGTAAGTTTCTTTCCTTTTTACTATCTCCAGCACTGTGATTAAACTGTGGTTAGTTGACCTCTTTGATTACGGTGTTATTTGTTGCTTATTTTTCTATTTTAGTGTTCTGTTTATCGTGCACGATAAGACAGTCCAGTAAGAGTGAGAGGCTTCTAGCTGGATGTTTGTTGTTTTCAATCGTCACTTGTTGTCTACATTTCAGTGAGTGTTGACGCAACAATGACACGACTGTTCAGAGCTGGCTGTGTGCTGGCTGTCCTTTGCTTGGCCAATGCACAGAATACTGGAGACTTGGACAGTCTGATCTCACAAGTGTATCCCGGGCCTGGAGCGAACACAGCCACCAACAATCCACCGCCCGCAGGACAAGGCGGCGGCATCAACTTGACACCGTCCAAGACAGGTACCGGTGGAGCCGTTCAGGGCACTGGCGATTGCACATGCGTCCCGTATTACTTGTGCAAGAACAACACAATCATCAAGGACGGCCTCGGTCTTATTGACATCAGGTAACTCTCTCGCCTGTACTCGGGGATTTCCATGAACCGGCCATGAGTTCTGCAATATTTTACTGCTGTCCGAAACCTTTATATTGAGATACCGTGTCGAAATCCAAACATCCTACATCAATAAATTAATGCTATTGTGCTGATTGCACATAACCAAATCCATTGCGAAATAATTTGTTTAACATGCTGAATATCATTGTTCTCCTTGCAAGTAATTATTTATTTTTCTGTTCACAGAATCAAAGAGGGCCCGTGTGAAAACTATTTCGAAATCTGTTGCGGTGGTGGCGATATCGTCAAAGAACCGATTCCCACAAAACCAAAAGAGGAACGTCCTGCTGGATGTGGCTGGCGTAATCCGGAAGGAGTTGGTTTCAGGATTACCGGAGGCTCGGACGGTGAAGCACAATTCGCCGAATTCCCATGGATGGTTGCCGTACTGCGCGAGGAACCCGTTGAAGGAAGTACGAACAAGTTGAACGTATATCAGTGTGGCGGATCACTTATCCATCCGAAAGCTGTGCTCACCGCTGCTCATTGCGTCACTGGCAAGAATCTGGGCAAAAAGTACAAGATCCGCGCTGGCGAATGGGACACACAAACCAAGAACGAAATCATCCCTCATCAAGACCGTGATGTGGAAACTATCATCGCCCATGAACATTTCCGATCCGGCACTCTGTACAACGATGTCGCACTGCTTATTCTCAAGGACCCCGTGGAAATCGCTGGAAACGTTGATGTAGTCTGTCTTCCACCCGCAAACCAAGTCATCGATAGCAGCCAATGCATCGCTACTGGCTGGGGTAAGGACGTGTTCGGCAAAGAGGGCAAGTACCAGGTGTTCCTGAAGAAGGTCGAATTGCCAATGGTCGCTCATTCCAAGTGCCAAGATTTGCTGCGTAAGACACGTCTGGGCGTGCACTTTGAGCTGCACCGTACGTTCGTATGCGCTGGTGGCGAGCCGGGTAAGGATACATGCAAGGGAGACGGCGGTAGTCCTTTGGTTTGCCCGGTACCAGGCATGAAAGGACGATACGAGCAGGCCGGTATCGTAGCCTGGGGCATCGGATGTGGCGAGCAAGGTACACCAGGTGTCTACGCAAACATCGCCGGATTACGGGACTGGATCGATGAACAAATGGCCTACCAGAGACTCGATATGTCCGCGTACAAGTATTGAATACGTTAAACAAATTTTCTAAAACTTTGTAAATGTAATTTTTTTTACTGATTTTATTATGAATTTATGTAAGAGACAAATAAATATGCATATGTTTATTATAATGAGCGTGTGTCTGTGATTTACATGAAACCTTGAGCGTTGCGAAGATTGCCAGTATTGATAAGGTCAAAAGGAGATGTGTTGCCGTAATAAACAGCTTACAAATAAGACCTGGGTTTCCCCAGCGTAAGAGTTAACATTTACCATGACGTGCACGTGTCCATTCTTGCAGACAATTCTTGAGAATGCGTACCTATATATGTATTTAACAAAATCAAGGAGATTTTATCACGACACACTTTGTATTATTGCTTAGAAATTTGTTATAAACAACTTTATCAACAATAACACACTGTAGACAGATATTCTATTAAGTATTGTCATTAGCATTAGCATATCTAGCAGACACAGCCAGTATATTGTCATGTTATATAATTAGTACACGCTCGGCGGCAGGTACTCCTCGGCGGGGACAAAGGTCGCGGGTTCCAAGGCACTTGTGATGATGAGTAGTGGTCAGCCTGGTTTGATTGCAGCGACTCCCGGTTCAGTTCCAGTTCGGCAAACGTCGCGTATGTTGCACGGCTGAGCAGTTCCGAACTCGCTCCGCTGATCTCCTGGTCGGCACACAACAACACACAGCTAGATCAGACATTGTCGCGTCCTTCAAGAAACCACACGTCCATATCAAGCCACCTGCGACGAGGTAAGTACACTACATTTCTATCTTATTAACGTTTAACATTATTAACAACCTGATTCAGTCTTATTGCTTCTGCTAAACTTGCTCGGCGGTAATTTACTTCCAAACAAAAGAAACACAAAGACACGATGCTACAAGAATGTGCATCGTCGTGCGCAAATATCGATAATCATTAATAGTTTTTGTATTGTTGTAAATCAATTAGTGAAATAAACACGGTAATTAATAGAGTTACAAATCATGTTACTGGTATAGGACAAGCGTAAAATAGTTTCAGTGCATATATTGGAAATACCTGTGAATATAATTTTTTATTAGACATTTTGTTATATATTGCATTCACTTTATTTTTTACAGTGAAATATAAATTCCCACAAATAACAATTATAGTTTTTTTAACGTCCTTGATATAATTTTGGTATGAAAAAATTTACCTGAAGTAAAGTTCATTTTAGTTTATATTTTATCGCTGTGAGGATGTGGCTGTATGCTAATTTCGTCTTGAGATGATCTAAGTACGGAAATTTTAAAAACTAACCATATCCGGTGGTCAAAAATTTGGTATCCTTTATCCGTTGTAAGGATAGCCACATCTTATCTACCAGATAAGATTATAATTGTGAGAGAGATTCAATTAGATGTGTGTCTTAACACTGTGAATTAGTTTGTAATGAAACTACATTATCATAGATTCCTTTTCATTCTTCTTTTAAAATTCAGACTCTACATACATATTTAGTTAATAGTTCAGGTAAATTCGATTTAAAATCTCTGGCATGTTACTAACTACATTTTAACAGCTGTATTTTCTTTGAATAGGCTTAGATTTTTATGTGATGTATCTTAGTGACTGTACAGATATTATTGTGTCCCAATAATCTTAAAAGGTCAACAACTCGTAAGAATATATTACCTGTTGAGGTTTATAAATTCACAGAATTCATACTTGACACCAATTTGTTTAAAAATGGAAAAATATTACAAGCACAGTTCGTTGCTAATATAGTATTCAGTAATGAAACAATTATTTACTCCTGTTACAGATAGCAATGGCAGGAACTGCAGTATTATTGCTGTTGATCGCAGCGTCAAGCGCATGGGCTCAGGTTGATCCGAATGTGATTGAGGAAATATTTGGGCCACCCCCGAATCTGAGCACTACTACAGTAGCCGGAGCACCCATATTCATGGGCGGTGACGGTATGGGATCTGGCGACTGTATATGCGTCCCATATCACAATTGTGATTCTAACAAAGTCATTAAACTCGATGGCAAGGAAGACGGATTCGGAATCATTGATATCAGGTTTGTACATATTAATATTTTACCTCATATCTGCATTAAAAAAACTCCTGTATCCAATACAAATTTACTGCCGAGATCAATCTAAATTATATATTTATATATTTCCTGCTAAATCGCCGATAACTGTTTGCAATTCAAAATAAAAATATTATTTTATATTTTTTCCTCATATATGAGCTCTGAACGATAAGCGCATGTGTGGCTAATTTGTTTATTTTTTAACGAAATGCATATATGTACATGTTTGATATCTCAGTGCATGTTCATCAATACATAATATTTGAATAAATAATCAACATTCTATTCTAGATAATATTTAATAAAAAATACAAGGTTCACGTGCAGTACGATAATTTGTAAAATAGGAAAAAACAAAATATCACAGTTAATTCAATATTTGTTTACACAGAAATACTTGATGGGAATTTCATAATATAAATCACAGTTATTTCGAAGAAATGGCCATACTAGCCATTAGACTTAACGGTCATAGACATTTTCACTGTTCAGTAAATTATTAAGGGAATTACCGGGAGAATTTGCCAATTTTATGTAAACCCGATTCTGATATCTAGGCTATTCATTGGTTTTCCCTTATTCTATATGCCTTGATTTATAAAGAAAGACTTTGAATATGAATGTGTTTGTTTATTGTACTTCACGGCCGCAATTCTAGTAATTAGTTCTTGAAATTAAATCGCAATTCACAACAATAATAATTGTACCATATAGTTTTTCTATTAGATGCAAATTCCATTATCATTAATTAGCACGTTTATAGTGACTGGAATTAACACATTGTGCTTGGCATGGACAAGATTTACTTTCGATTATAACACTTACATTTATTTGATTACATTAGGAATGTTCCATGCTTTACACGACTGTCGGACGGGTTGTATGATGATACAAACATGTTTGTCCATTCCACAAACGTGAGATCACAATATGGATTCAATAAATTGTCTGATCAGGTCAAGGCAACATAAGATTTTTTTTTGTGTATATAAATAAAGTATGTTTACAATATGTAATTCCAAGTAACGACTACCAATAAGATATGGCACTAGGATATTAAAAACAACTTTCTAATTAAAAATGAATTACATTCAGACGATGTAAACGACAATCTGAAACAGGTTTTTCCAGTTTTTGTCCTTGTCAAAATATAAGTTATTACTTTATCTCTGTAATTGTTTCTTAATATGATGACAAAATAATTAATGATACACGGAAAATTTGATTATAATATTATCTATTTTGAGATTAAGAAAAAAAACTCCTTAAATTTTATAGTTACTTGATATCCTTGATTTGCCAAAATAAAATATTATTTTTATATTTAAATTCTTGTATTTCCCCAAGGACATATTGCGATATATTATTAATAAAGTTGAATATTAGCTCATGTATATTTTATAAATATTTCACCATAATTTTCTAGATATTATTCTAGTTTCTTTAAACAATTATGACAGTAAATATGATTTTCAGATTTGGCAAGAATAAGTGTAGTCACTTCTTGGACCTGTGCTGTACATATCCAGCCCAACAGCCAGGTGTACCAACTGATAGTCCAGTTACTCCGCCCGTGATTCCTACAACACCGCCACCAACACCAGCACCCAAACAGATCAAGTGCGGAATCCGTAATCCACACGGGGTAGAGTTCGGTATCACTGGAAACAGTAACCGGGAAGCCGAGTACGGAGAGTTCCCCTGGATGGTCGCCATCCTCAGGAGCAACTGGATTCCCTCCAGCAAGGAGAACTTGGCCCTGTGCGGAGGATCCCTCATTCATCCTCAGGTTGTGTTAACAGGAGCACATTGTGTTAAAGGGTAAGATAATTCATTCAACAAGTTCTAATTAGAATTTATACAAGTATTACTATTTCTCAATGATATTCTGCCGTGTATATTTTATTTAAACTTTGCTGTTTCTATTATTATTGATACAGTAAGATATAATTCTGTAAAACAGAGATTGCAACTGTTTGTGAATACTATATTTCATTCATTGATTATACACATGAGTTTCTACAAATTGTTTTAGCTGCGTTGTACAGCGCTTTAGTCCTATATGCACTGTCATACAATGTCGATTTGTTTAAACAAGTTTCTATAAAGAATATATTTTATTTACAGCATTGATACAAATGATATAATAATCCGTGCGGGCGAATGGGATACACAGACTACGAAAGAACGTTATCCATACCAGGAACGTGCAGTGAAACAAATTATCATGCACAAGGATTACCAGGAACAAGTCTTGTTGAACGACATTGCACTGTTGGTGCTGCGTGAACCTGTGGAGTATGCTGCTAACGTGATGACAGTATGTTTACCAGAACAGAATCAGGTGTACACTGACCAAGAATGTTATGCTAGCGGTTGGGGAAAGACAATGTTTGGTAAGTAACACAGTTATTCATTTATTTCAAAGTAGAAAACTACACATTTGAAACTACTACACATTTCAGACATGAATTTCAGTAAACTTATATTAAAGATTAAGGAACAGAAGATAATTAACGCTAAATATATTAGCTTATATGCAAAGCTTAAATAAATTTGCATTTTATATAACTGAGTCGATATTAATTAAACAGAAATAGACTGCAGCTAGAGTACTGCAAATAAAATACCCTTGAATAAAGAATTAAAATGTGTTAAACATTTCACGGCTAATTTCATTAGGTATTTTCAGTAGCCAATTCTGAATTATATAAAATTAAACACAGTAGTTCTTTATAAATAAATACAAGCAAAAAATATCTTTGATAAATCTGTATATTATACTACAAACATATACAATATTTTTTACACAATATTCAATGCTATGAATATAAATAATTGAAATACAAGTTTAATATATATTTGAATACAAGTACATACAAATGTTATTTCACAATAAAATATACATAAATTCACATTTTTAAATAGTACATGAGGAATCTTATTTGTCAATTATATGTTTTATTTGTCTGTTGTTCTTGTCTGCTAACTGTACATCATTTACGTTACAGGCAAGGAAGGATCTCCTTCTGTTTTCTTGAAGAAAGTTGACCTGCCAATCGTTGAACGGAAACAATGTGAGAATGCTCTTCGTACAACCAGACTGGGTAAATTATTCCAACTTCACGAGAGCTTCATCTGTGCTGGTGGCATAGCTGGCAAGGATACCTGCACTGTTAGTATAGAATGATTAACCAACTAATAAAACTCATGTATTATTACACTGATCTTACTTCTCATACAGGGTGATGGTGGCAGTCCCTTGGTGTGCCCCGACAGATCCGTACCAAACAGATACACACAAGCTGGCATTGTTGCATGGGGCATAGGATGCGGAGAAGACAAGATACCCGGAGTATATGCTAATGTGGCTCTCTTCAGAAACTGGATAGATGCCCAAATGAACGCACTGCACTTTGGTACAACTTCATACACTGTGTAAACAGAAACAAACACAGAGATTTAACACGAACAACAAATGAAATAATAAAGTATTTTGTCCAAGTATGGTTATTATTATAGTTTGCTCAGATTTGTACATGTGTAAACTTACAATAAACATTTTATAATTAAAGAATCTAATACCGTATGTTTTGTATGTATTTATTAAGTGTATACTTATACAAGGAAAATAATTAATTATAATGAGTATGTACTACAATTATTTCTAAATAAAAATAAAACCATAAAATGATTTCACTGGATTTCCTGGTATTCATAGGGTGCATATGAGGTAAATATGTACAAAAAACAATCGTATATTCAATAATATGCAGAGAAATTATAAATAAGACAAATATAAACACTATTTTATCCACCTGTCAAACACTTAACCACACAATGAACTAATATGTATTATCATGTTTACAGCAAACATTAACTCTGCAACCGTAAACACAGTTTCACTAATAACACCGTATGGATAACAATTCACTTGCTTGTTATTAAATCGATTGTGTATGTTGTCAAAACTTGAAACTAACCTGTATTGTTTGACAGATCTCGACAGCACTTACAACACCGATGACAGTGTCGCCATTATTGTTCTTTCATTTCATTTTCATGTCATTTCGTCTCCCACCACTGGCAAATGCCAAAGCTAGTGTATCCGAGAATGGCCGAGCATATCCGGTATTATACGATTGTTGAGTTCTGTATCGTGACGTCACATAATTAGAGTAAATACAAAGTAGACGATGTGCCAGCGGCGTGCTGTGCTGTGTGTGAGTGAGCTCAGTGATTTTTATCAATTTTAAAATGGATAACAGTGAGATAGAGGTATGAAACAATTTTACATAATATTTTAAACAATTGCCTTTAATTTGGTACCGGTTGCAGAATTAATTGCCGCATAGTTTCCGAGTTATTTTAAATTTTTTATTAGCAACTGCAATTGCTAGCCTATTATGAGCATACAAATAAGTGTCTGTATATATAGGGTCACTATCTTGAACGAGTCAAAGTGCGTTTAGTGGAGGATTAATTTACGTAAATTACACATACATACATACACACATATATAATATATTGAATTAGGAACGAGTTGTTACTTGTTTGACAGTCGATATTTGATTGATTTCAAAGTGCATATATACCTACATATCTTGTTTAAATGTTTCTGTCCACTTGTGAGAAACTTGAATGGGAACAGTGAAACACTTAATTTTATAACAATGATTAATTTCCATTTCTGTTGTTGCGTTCAAGAATACATTTCTCTTTTCACAAACTCTGAATATTATATGCAATGATTGATTCAATTATGATTAGCATATTCCTATTTAAGCACGTACTTCTAATTAACTACATATTACTCTAAACTGTCTTCCTACATGGGGGAACCAGAACAAATAATGGTTTGTTTGATATATGAAGACACGTAAATATATTTGATTAGAATAGTTGATTAGATAAATAAAATGTTATTATATTAAAGAGAAATGTTGTTGTTATAACTAAATAGAAATATCTATCCATGCCTATGTCTGTGTATAACTTGTGCATTATGACAGCATGTTGGTGCTAGTTTTTAATCTAATTATTGAATATGTTCTTAATTGCAGTTGGTGGGGGGGCCGTGCGGACAACACGGACCATATACGTTCTACAAAGCGTTTAAATATTCAAAAAACGGTTCGCAACGTATAATATCTTTGTGTGAGTTCTTTTTTGTGAAATTGTGGAGTGACTCGGATTTAGTGTGTATCGGCGAGTTGCAATTATTATGGGTGGATAAAAACAGTGAACAAATGCTTGCTAGTTTACGGCTCTACTTTCTGCCGGAGAACACTCCAGAGGGACGTATGGATCATGGCGAGGTAATCATCATCACTAATCAGTATATTTATACACATATATAACCTAGTCAACTGATTAATTGTAATCAGTACATACATATGGCTATATACACACTAGTGTTATTATTATACTTCGTCTATAAGATCTCGCAATTACTACGAGTGTCATTTAATTATAAATCAGTTTTTCTTTCAACTATTTTTAATGTAAATGAAGCCTTGGAACTCGACATGCCTGGTGCAGACTCACTACGGAGCGGCTCCTGTTGCATCTGTGTTATTTCGGTGGTGATTTCGCGTTATAACATCCATGTGTGCCGCTTTATATAAATATTGTATCATATACACAGCATGAGCATACCCTATAGCCGGTTTACCAAGATTATCCCCTCTCTTAAACAGTTTGTGTCTCTTTCTAAATTGTATGACGTCATTATTTCCATATCAAATGGTGCATCGAATTATCAGAAATTTTACATTACACCTTAACATGTTTCTTTTTACACGCACAAAACATAGCAGCAGGTAGACTAACAAATTGTGTCTTGTTGATTTTTCCAATTGCCAGTTTTCATTTATTTACACATATGCATATATTGTGTAGGTTCTGACAGTTCTGAAATCATTTTATTTAAAGACATGAAAGTACATAAATATTTGATACACAAGTCTGTCATAATATTCCTGTGGCCGCACGTACCATATTCCCCTGTACGACTTTTGGGGACTACAGATAAAATATTGGTGGAAACTGATTTTGATAACATTTCACACATGCCTCCTACATTCCCAGCCAGTTTACTATTTCGTTAACTATATAAGAATTTAATTAATTTTTTATATACACACACATTCATATATATATATATA
>JAGJTL010005995.1:103334-118380 GCA_022063505.1 Calosoma granatense | reverse complement strand
ACTATGGTGATTGTAGTTTACATAGCGACTGCGCAAACTGTAACACAACTAGAAAAAGTGAAAAATTATTTATAAAATGACCCAATTATGCTATCCGCTGCTCAATATTCTTGTAAACTCTTGACAGTAGAAGTTTCAACTAAATTTTAATATAATCAACAATGATACCTACATTAAACGCATGACTTATTTGTATGTGTATGTTGTGACTAATTTATTATTTAAATTGAGCTATAAATGTAGCTAATCAACTCAACCTTGTACGCTAATAAAAATTGTAAAGTTAGAACGAAATAAAATAGGCAACATTACACAAAAACTATTGCAACATACTTATATGTATGGTAGATAAATATAATATTCCCTAATCTTCATAATTAAAATATGTTATTGTTTCTCTATGTCCAGTATATAGCCAGTATAAACACTATTTATGACGACGCAATTGTTTTCTAATGTTTTGTAATCATCGTTGCCTACATTGTTTTCTTATTGGCAAATTATTTAGATCACCGTTTGTATTGGCAATTGATCGATTGTGTTTCTCTGTTTTTTTTTGTTGTGCTGACACTGTTACAGCGATTGGCGCAGGTGACCGGGTGTATATTTAGAATGTACTAAAACTAAATCTGCTTGGACCGTAACTAAGAATAGTCGACGATGTTTTTAGATTATTATTATAACAGTGTACCGACGTATTGCCAAAAACATTCCCGCCGCATGATCACTGATGGAAATAAAATACAAACTAAATATTAAAACATTTTTAACTGTTGCTGGCTTAACCTCATTTTGGCATTGGAATTTCTGAAAATAACATATTTAAAATTAGGCAAATCTAAAAATATTCATTTTTCATAATGCTAAAAATTGAAATGTATCTTTTCAGCTGGAAGTTGTAAAAAATTATATACAGTGACAAATAAATTTGCTGTTATTTTCCCTGTAAATATAGAATTGTTGTTCTGTAATTTAATATGAGATATATTACATATTTCCCGATGTTATTCTGCAATTATTGCCTTGCTCTGATTGACATGGAAATCAAATGTTTGACAGAGGAAGAAAAGCTTAATAACATTTAGTGAACTGGCAATTCTCCCTAGCAGTGCTTTAAACAGAGACAGACATATTACAGAGATATTGGTAAAAGAGGACAGAAATACGGGGACATGTCTAGAATTGCTTTACATGTATCGATTTGTACCTCTCGCGTTCATCTGATCATTGGCTTTGTTATAACTTAAATATACAATCAAAAACATTCATGAGATATATGTGTAATTTTGTGTATAATTTAATGGACAAACCAAGATTATTTTATATAGAGTGATTCTGCTCTGGATACAATTATAGGCTACCTCCTTCGATCGTAATTTAATCTGTTCTTTATAAAATGTAATTAGCACTCTGATTGACAAAAATCTATGCTGAGAGCTTTTGTAGGGTATTCCAATATTTTATTGTTGGCTGTCAGGTGTAATTGTTTGGTTATTGTATAAAATTACCCCGCAATATCCTGTAATATAGATAACATTACTAAACTATAGCCGGTACTGTACCACCCACAATGATTATTGTCTGGCGTTTATTTAATATTGGCTCCATACAATGAATGTTGATAATGCCACGCATGTACATAGGTATATGCCGCTACCATTTCATAGTGTACAGGTACTAAGCTAGTGTGGCGTCGTGTTGTACTATTAGTCCCGACTATAATTATTCATGTAGTTTCTATTATAATCTTATCTCATTTGCATACGTAATGAGAAATACCATCATCGAAGCCATTGTTCAAACGGTTTTCATCAATTTACTATTCATTTGTCGTACGAAAACATGGATATCCTACGATGAATAATCAATTAATAACACTGTGTATTTATTGGTTTTTAACTTAAATTATTAGTTTTATACATACATTCAGTAGATGCCAGAAGCATGTATGCGTTATTTTATTATTTTTCTATAAATTTTGTTCCATTTCATAATTTCCTTCGTGATATTTTGTTTAATCAATACTAATTTTATAAGTAAATATGATACTGTTATCAGTGTATTTGCTAATTCATTATCACTAAAATTTCTACTTGAAAATGATAAAATATGGAAATGTTAGACTAGATATAGCTACCCATAACATATACTATGTATATGTGTGTGAATGTATGTATGAGAGAGACAGAGATACATAGATAAGCGTGCACAGTCGTTATATCATTTAGAACTATGTTCTAGATAAGTGTTTATAATTCAACATAGCCCAGGAGTTATCTGTTTTCATAATTTTATCTAATAAATTATTCATTTTAATTAGTTTATTATTTCCGGGACCAAGTATATATTATTTTACCGTAATACGTACTGACAAACATACATGTATTATGTGTACTGAATATAAATATAAATATATATGTAATGTCAGAAATTATCCATATATTAATTTTAAATAATCATTAAAATTAAAACATAACTGCAACTTTCTGAATTATAAAAACATTTGCCTCAATTCATAGTTTTATATGGACTAATATTACATACGTATATTTTCTGCATATTTTTGCTATCTGTATTTTTTCTTGCGCAGAATATGAGTAATAATATTGTGTACGCACATTTTTCTTATCTTTATTTTATTTACGCAGATGATTAATTACAATATGCGTGGGTATGTATTAGGTTGCACGTTTTATTTAATAAAACTATATTATAAACATATGATTCGGTTTGTGTTTTCTAGTTTTAGATGAACAGTATTTTATTATTTCAGTCTGTAATTGGTATGTTGATGTGTATAGAAGAGTTATGCAGAGTTCGTGTGTAGAAAACTATGTATTGTAGCTATTTGCACAATGTTCTGGAATATCTAAAAGATTACATTTCCATAAATTCATAACGTTATTATGTATGCACATTCAATTCTTACGATCCAGCATGAAATGTGAAACGTTGCAATGTTTGCAATTTAAATCCCACGCATATTCGCACACATACACACATATTGTATGCACACGTATAGATTATGTATATGTGTGAGAGCGGATTTATTGTTTACGAAATAATATATTTTTACTTTTGCATTATGACGAAGTAAAAAATAATAATTTACTACAATGTTTTTCACAGTATTTTAATGAAGATTGTCACCTAATTCATTTATAAATTAATATAGTTATTGAATTTTAGATTTTACACATCGTATCGTTAAATATTTACTTGATGAATGATTATGAACATTATTGGTTACATTGTGATATAATCGGTGTGAGTAGGCAAATATTTGCTGACAAGTGACACCTGTGTAATCAGTTTCTCCAAATATCCGTTCATTAACATCATAACCCGGAGGCGAATTTCTTTCGCTTTCATGGACAACTTTCTGTACATTACAGTATTGATTATATCGAGAATGGAAACATGCGTACCTGTTACAGATATAATAACATATATACATATATATGTTTATATAACCTTTGCTTTTAAAAATAAACTTAATCAGTACAGAAATATTCGCAGTAATAAATTTATTCCAAGCAAGTTGATTAAGAATTATTATTGAAATGAAATGGTTTATATCAATGATCTAATTTAATATTTTATGCGGTTTCTTAAAACACGCATAGTAATTTCTAAATATGAATTATTACCGTTCGTAATAGAAATCCGCAGTTCCTTTTGGCGTGACGTCATGCATGTAATGGAAACAAGTTTTGTGTAACTTTTTGCCGTTGCTATTTTATACCATTACACATTTTTTTGCTTCAGCATAACCACAACATTAACTTGTTTTTTCTCCTTCTGAACAATCGTCAGTTTAGTATCAAGATGAATATGTTATGAAACCGTGGTTTTTTTTTCCTGAGAAAGATTGCAAAACGTTTCCTTAAAAAAATATAATACGTTTAATAAACATGAATTAATTTTTAATTGCGTTTATTTAACTAAATTCTATTCTGAAATTAACAATAACATAAATGATGACCTTGTGTTTAAATTAAAGGTATAAAACTTGTGAAAATTTGTTGAAATATATACATATATGGTTGGTTGGTTGGTTGGTTGGTTGGTTTATTGATACATATATGCCAGTTGTAACATACATATATCCGTTACATGTAACAGAGCATGTCATTTGTGCTAACTGTTCCATTAAAATAAATTATTCATGCATAATCTAGAAATTACTACTTGACGCTGCGAAGCGTACTCGCTGGATTAGTTCGTTAATCAAAGTTTAAACACATATTATCGGCCCTGTCATTGTCTTATCTAGCATAATTAACTCTATCTCCTTCTGCATCATCTCGTGCTTAGCATCTCGTAAGCATCTCTGTCTGTTTCTTTATATACATTCTCGTATACAGTACATACACTCATATCTCTCTCAATGTATATTTTTTTTTATTTACTCAGGCTAATTCTTATTTAATTCATAGGCATTGTAACTTGTAACTGTTTCCTGAAGATATCGTGTGTGTATTCAGATTATTGGAGAAACAGTTGAATGTTAGTTAAATTGTCGTTGTCATAGTTACTAATAGTGGGTTCCACGGAACACCCACTATTAAATAATAATCGTCTCTATGCTATTACTATGCCATGTCTGTATGCTATGCTATGCTTTTGTTTTATGTACAGTACTTAGGAAAAGAGAAAGTATCTGTATCTGTTGATGAAATAATGCAGATGCTGTCACGGTTTCATCTTGAAATCGTGCACTGTGTTATGATTTAAAATTTGATCATTACAATGCTCTATATTTGTATTCTTATGTTAGTTTTCTTAATTCATTATAAGTGCCCCGTGCACTATTATATATGAAATTTTATAATAAATACAAACAATAAATAAAATTATTTAAATTCATCGTGATAAAATTAGAATTTTAATTTTCTCAAAGCAATCAATGCTGTATTTTTTTCATTTAATACCAAATTTCATTTGGATAGCAAGTTTGAATGTAATAAATCATGAATTTCTAAATAACCCGTTAAAATACTAATTATACGCTCTATGCTGAATGATGAATTTGTCTAATTGGGTTTTCCGTGAAGTATAAATTTGAGTGTTGCCATATTCAGTATATATATACAGTCAGGACGGCGAATTGTGTTCGCTAGGGTTATTGTAATATATGAAATTTGAAATTGCAACTTTAGAGAATGAAACAAAATAAATGAAATGCTGATTACGTTTTAATATTCCGTATATAAATCAAGGTTTTTAATTGTAATGACATTCCCGCGAACCATTAATCCTACCGAACTGGGTCAGTTATTTTAATAATGCCGGCGCATGGATTCGATTTAGCACCAACACTCGATGCAATACCGTGTTTTTGTTCTTTTCTAATTACAGTGTACTTTTTTCTACTACTACGTACCAGTATAAATGAATAATAAATTTCAGACTCTTTGTTCGGATATTCCAAACGCACATGCACGTAATGTAAAGAATGTCTCATTTTATGTGTTGTTATTAAATCAAATTAATATTTATTTCCTAAAACAATACAATACATATTTTGAAATAGTAATACTTACAGAACAAAGGCCAATAAATTATTTGTTGCCTTGAAAATAATGAAGTTGGAATTAAATGATAATTTTAAATTAAAACTTGTGTTGGAACTGATTTCAGTTTATTTATATCTTTATTTCAAGTTTAAACAGATTTGCAAGCTGTACTAGTTCAGGTGTTTAGAATTTGGTATTAAATCTTTCTCTTGAATTGCAAGTGATAATTCAATGCTTGTCTTATCTGCAAAAGTATATATTTATATATAATCTACTTGACATGCGGACAAAGAATAGAACACAGGACCGGCTCTAGCCCACTAGCTGTAAACATTTCCGTTATCAATTCTCGGATTATTTTGATTGAAGTTCAAATATCGAATCAAACATAGTCAAGTACACACATTCATTTAGGAATTAATAATAATTTAATCGTTACGCGGTAAGGTAACGTTATGGTGTTCAACGTAGACGGAATGTGCAGTAACCGCAACAACTGCATTAGCTATAGTTCAGTGTAGTTTCTCGGACTTAACTTAATACTATAATATTAACCAACAGAACTTTACTAACTTCTCTCTCTCTGTATAACTGTATTCACTATAAGTTGCAACAGATCTAACATTTAAATTACCCATCCTCCACCCTCTGTTGCTGAAATACTTCTTCAAACAGAATCCCTTATTTTGTTACTTTTATGTCTGTAGAAGAATAGCACGGATTCTCCCTGTGCCGGATGCAAAGTCGAGAAACATGGCCATTACTTTTTATTTCTTTTTGGTTTAATTACATCTTTTCTTTTCATTAATTACCGCGTTCATTGTCAATGGAATGGGAATATTACCTTGTGTAGAACAGGGCAGGCTTTAGGAATTATTATATTTCAGAATATTGTGCATTAATCATTAATAATGAATGTAGTTTCGGGAACAAACAAGCCAGTGTTATTTTGTAACCGTGAGCGGCACGCTTCTGTTAGCATTATAATTACACTAGTTAGCATAATATGAAATACGAAAAGTGAAATCACAATTATGTATGCGTTGTTCAAAGCCTCAATTACAATGTCGCAAATGTCACTCTCAGGGAATTACGCTTGCGTAGATCTCTGTTTGTTGGTGCACGTTTAGCAGTACTTATAGTTTCATTGCAAATTAACAAATTACTTTGACCCAGTTCTATACACTCCAGTACACTAGCTAAGATCATAGTCACACTGCTTGCTGGTAGTTGTTGTTGTTGTTGTATAGTGTAAATCGGGCTTTATTTTCTAATCTATATTATTTCAATGTCTCTGCACGTATAGAATTCGTATCAGGAAATAATATTTTATTTACAAGACTGATAACAAAACTGATATGATATCATTGATTTTTTTTGTAAAGATTTGAAAATAAAGTTTTGTAATACCTGGAATTAATATTGGTATAAAATAAATATCAATTTTATTTATTGCGAATCCATGTAGCAATTTTAATATAATATATAATTTTATGATGACATTCCTAATATATTTAAAAGTTATACAAATCTAAATTATTATTATTATATGATATATTTAGGATAATTTTGTATTTTCATAGAAATGATAACTAATATTGTTTCATGGAAATATTAGCTGTGTTTAAAATGTACAGACATAACGGGTAATACATCTGTAATGGTGTGTATAATTTTTAGAGAAATTTCATATCATTTTCACCGGATCATTTGTATGGCTGAAAAACGACAGTTGCTTGCATTCATACGTGCGTACGTACGTATGATGCCCTCTAGAGTGTGTGGAAAAGGGTCGTGCTCCCCGAATAAAAAGAGGGGGCGATTTAAATGATATGGGGGAGTATAAGCCAGGACCGTAATGAAAAATGTCCCATCTGTAAAGGGGATAAAAGGTTTTACCGATTTTATTACGATACATTAGGTTTTGTTTGTTAAATTTCTCTGGAAAAATAATAAATTATTTTGAAAAATTTATTGCTATTCTTCTTGTGTTAACTACACAGTATACAAATTAGTTTTTAAATATTTTCATTAATAAACATCATTGATGTAACTGTCTAATAAAATTTCTCTTTTTTATCACTTCAAACCTGATTAATTGACCCTAAAATAAAAGTGGTTAACCTTGAAAAACTCCAGTTTTTTTTATTGAGATAATCAGATATGTATCTTTTTGTAACTAATGCGCAACTAGTCTGGAGTAGAATATAATATTATTTATAATGAACAAGCACTGTTAATAAGTTATAGTCGTTTGATGAAATAAAAGTGACATATTTAATAACTACTCTGTCAGATGCGTTAATTAATATTTCTCCTGTGACACTAGCTATCATTAATCTATATAATTTCACGTATTTTCCACTTTGGCTGGCTAGCAAAACAATCATTAAGTTTACAAGTATAAATGTGCTGGTGTATTTAAAATCTATTTAAGTGAAAGAGATGGAGTCTGACAAGTTGTAGAAAAGACAGGCTAATGGTTAAAATATTGATTGCAAATTCAGTTTCCATTTCAGTTACGTCTCGTACTTTAGTTACTCGCTAAAAGTTCACAGGCACGGCTTCACATAATCGTGTTCTTTTCTGTTTTATTGACAAAACAGACATTTGTTTCTATTTACAATTCAATGTGATAGAGATTCTTTGTGTTTCCATACGGGCAGGAATATATATATGTATGTATGTATACTGACGCATTTCTAAATGAAATGAATATAATATCTCCAGACAATTAGTATTTCCTTATTAAATTTTATCCTTGTATATATTTATTATCTGTGTATAATACTTGAATCTTTACTCCGAAGAAGAAAGAAAACATTCTGTATAATTAGTACAATGCAATTAATATTATTACATTCTAAATAAAAGGTTTCAAATGGTCGACGTTTTATTCTCTCCTCCGGTACCAGGAAAAATGTTTAACTTTTAACTTTACAAATGAGAGTGTACTTGCGTTAATTAAACTTCGTTTTACAGTGTAATTAATTTATGCGCAGAAGCTCTAGAGTCTAGCCGTGTGTCTTCTGTCCTTGTCTGACATACTGTAACGAGTATTTTTTCATTTTTTTCTCCCCGATTCTGCTTTCCGTTCTTGTATCCTGCGCGCACGGCATTCACTTAATTTCATAAAAATAATACCGGTAATATAATATCAAATTTAATTAAAAACCTGTTCTCGTATTGCTATAAAATTTTAAAATTATTATCATCTTCTCTATATGTATTATTATTCTGTGTTTGTCACTAATGTATTTGTCAATTATCCTTTTCTACATAAGCTAATTTTTCTCTCTCTTTATGTTCCAGGTGAGTGATAATTACAGTATGGCGGTGTATGGTTTTCTGTATATGTAAGTGCATAATTGACTGTACATTTCAAACTATTTTATTCACAAGTTCTAATGACCCATACAGACAGTAGCAATGTAATGATGTTTCATAGTGAAATAATAGGATTTTATACATTTTAGATTAAATGCATATAAATTATAAATGAAATGTTAATTATCGTGAATAAAATACACAGTACGTAATTATAGAACCGTTTATCGATGCAAACAGAGTAAATTAATAATATGTTTGAATTAAATTGTTCTCAGAATTTCTGCGATATTTTATATTACAGCTGACATATACACAATATGATATTGTATGTTTAGAAAATAATATTGATGATATCTGCACGATGAAATTAAATATTGACGAACGTAGTATGAAATGTGATTCTAGAAATAATATGAATATTGTCATATGTATTCATAGGATTTCAGTCTTATGTATTTGTGTACAGTATATAGTACGTATATTGTGTAATTTCTTTTTATGTAAATGTTGTATTAAATTACAGATGTTTATGCTGTACACACACATATATACATACAGACAGACATACAGTTATGCAAAGTAATGCGCCATATTCCAGGAAATCACATTAGAAATGTAACTAAACGCTTGAAATAATAATACATTTCAGTGGAGAAAGACAAAGTGATGGGAAATGTAAGATAATTTGATAGCTACATACATATCAGTCACATGCAACACGCGAACATTTAAATTATAATATACAACCAGCAGTAGTCAAACTCTTTCATCAATACTTACAATATACAACATTATTGTAAAAAATACCATCATATAATTTGTTATAATGAGGACCTTTAATTCTAATTTATATTATACACCGGCAGTCTTTTCAACACTTTAATCAATCGTGTAATTTCTTTATAAAACAATCTTTTTTTAAAAATTCTCTTTGCTTAGAATTACAGTGTAGTAAATAATTCATTTATTTCACCACTATGTGGTTATAATAATTATTAATAATTTTATATAGAACGTTTGTAACTTTTGTATTCAATTTATGGTTGGTTGTGTGCGGTTATGTGCGGTAACACATTAGGGGTTGGTAACTTCACGATACATATCTGATGCTGATAGCGTAGATATCTCTGTAACTAATTCCATATTTGCGTATAAATTATGAGCCAGTGGTTGTGTATAGTAGGGTCAACGAACATAGAAACACACACACATGTATACACTTGTACGTTTACACTGGATCCTGGACTAACACGATTGTTTACAAACTGATCTGGGCATCTGGTCGGCTAATTACGTGAAAGGCCTGCCCTCTATGTTTTTCCCACTGTACTAACGTAGTTAACTTTGCCGCTTTACGTGTTCAAGGGTGCGAATTAACCATCCCCTTCCGTACTCACACTGTTGTTCTCTGCTATCTCTCTCTCACTCTCATTGCTGCTGTTCCTCGCTCCACAACAGAGAGATTTGCTACCATTCTCCTTTACTTTTCTCACTTCACCCATATATCCCTGTCCTTGTTGCACCCCCGGCATCCCCATATAACTCTGTCCCCTTTGTACGCTCCCTGTCCCGTTTGAGTCAAACAACCCCAGTGAAAATGGTTCTTACCTCGGTGTTTGGCTGAAATAAATTGTTGAGAATTTGTAATGGAGCTGTTTCTGTTTTTTTTGTCACGCTTTCGGAATGCCGGCCACTTTTTTCGGTTGGCGGGATATTATTTTTTTTGTAAACCTGTTAAAGTGTTTTCGCTTTCTTTTGTGAAACGATTATGGCCCAATAAATTAACTAATAATTTTCCTATATAACCCAGGTATGCGAGAACAGAAATATGTTGTCTGTTACAATAATAGTGGATAGTGTATAGTATTTTATTTACTAAATAGAATTAGATTCGGTGCCTTTATTTATTTTCCTTAGCAAATAAATATTGAATAGAAATCGATTTAATTATAAATTAAATGAAACATTTTTTTCCCTTGGCGCTTTCAAATTTTAAAAGATTCAGATCTCGAATGGTTTTTGCTGGCTTGAATTTTTTTAACATAAAGATTTCTTGCCTGATTATACACAAGAGTTTTACCTCTTTTTCGCTATTACTCGTAGCAAAAACATCCGAGCATATCCGAATCATTTCACCTGACTTGTTGAAAAAAACTGAACAAGCAGTCCCCGTTCTGTTATATCATTTTCTCCAGTACTCTATAGTACTCTCATTCATTGGAATAAATCAACACACTGGAACAAGATTGACAGTGGTTTGATGTTAACAGAGAGCGAGTGAGATAACACGACTGGGGAGAGGTATCATCTGTAATAATAGCGTGATGCTGAACAGAATTGATCTGAGGAAAACAAAGATGAGTTATCAGTGTATATTTAAATCTTGGTGCTTTCGTATTCATTTCGCAAAGTGTATAATACAAATTGGTTGTACACTGTAACCGGGTCGTAAGTTAATTGCTTACCATGCATCCATCGTGCATCAACGATTTTCTGAAAAAAAAAAATCTACAGTACAAACTTACTTACGTTACAGTAACGTTACGTAAATGATATTTGAACGTCAATAATTCGCAAACATCAAACGTTTCTTTCTCTAATATTGATTTGTCTGGAAAGTTTTCTAAATTTTTCAAGCATTCAATATATTTCTTTTTATTAATAATTTACTGTGAAACCGATGTTGTCGTCAATGTAAGAATTATCTATGGTTGTATCAGTAAAATATATCGTGCAATTGAAACTAATAAATGCAACTAGATAAGGAAGAAGTCATATTTTAAATGCATATATAAATAAATGGCACAGTTGTAATTTTAATCGAGAATGTAAAATATATGTATGAGTAAGCAGCGAGTAATTTAAACGATATCGCATGTTGTAATGTCATATTGGATATACACACAGCTAATATAAGCCGTTGTTTATTAATAGTCCCAATGCAACCGCAAAAATAATAATTAACGATCATAAATTGAAAGTAGCGCACACGGAAATAGATAATGCAATATGTATATGTATGTGTATAGATTATAGATATTATCCAGATGTATCTCATCCAATAATAAACAAACACATACAAGTTATTCATTGAGGAATAACAATTGTATTCTTTTACTTTCAAGATGAAATATAAAATATTATTAAATTCAGTATCAATTTATAGATGGAATTATTTCTTTCATATTTGCTTTTGAATGAAATAAGTAACATGATAACTTAGTATCAACTTTTTTTTACAGACAGTTTAATGAAAGTAAATGTTTTACTGAAGAACTATTAGTATAATAAGAAGAATACGATTAGGAGAGGAGAGTGTAATGTAATTAAATTAGGATGACTGTTATTGATTTGACATATGAGTAACATTTATGTTCATCCGCAAGCCGGGCGTCCTTGACGGAGGTCAATGACTTTCACAATTCCATCTAAAATTACGTATAAGAACACCTGATACACACACACACACGCACACACTCACAAATATTCAATATATCGTTCATTCAGACACATGCATATGTATATATACCCTTGAACATATTGAATATTTTTATTCAACTTTTTTTAAAGATTGTGCCTGTAATTATTATATGAGGGTGGATATCTACTATTTTATAATTGAAAAAGAAAACTGTAGTTTTTGAATATAATATATATAAATATTACAGCCTGTTGACAATTGATTAATGGACTGTATCAGTTACTATTTAATATGATCAGAACACTTGTTATCTTCTGATTAAGTATCCACGTGGCGTGTGTACAGTTTTATCGCAGGTTTGTTGTAAAAAGGCTATTCTTATTCAATGTCGCTATCAGTCAACCCTTAACTCAAAGCGTAATATTTGTTTTGGTCTTAGAATAGGGGTATCTACCACCACTCTCCTACTGTACAGACAAGTCAGCCGCTCTCCTCTCCTCTCCTCTGCCGTGCACTGTACCTCTCTCTGTCGGTAACGTATTTGAAAGGAGGGCTATTTTTATTCGAGCCAGTTTCCTATTTTACCGGCCTCCTTTATATTCAACGCACGATCGAATCCATCCTATATTTGCCACACCCCTAGCATGCAGATATTTCATTCGAATAAAAATTTCATCCTTGTATCGAGTTACGCGGATCCATTCACTGAATAATGGAACAATATAATTGCTTTTTTCTAACCGATAATAAATACCGCGATATCTGAAATTATCTTCCAGAAATATAATATTGTTCTCTCGTTGATAGTATAATTCGAAACAAGTATTGATTTGTCGAAAGATAATCGTTGATAACATGTTATAATTTTCATACAATAAATTAACTTATAATTTGATTATAGCGAAGTCCTAATCGATGCCTGTTATTCTAGAAATAATAATTTTTATAACAAATTTTCATGCGGCGCTACAAGAAGTTCATACCAGAAATTCTCATTTATTTTTCATCTACTGATTTTATCTAAAATTCATTGAAAGTTTATTTTATATTTATTCACACTAAAATAATTCTATTGTTTATTTGTTTTCAATAGATATATAAATTGTTTGAAAAGTACAGCTATGCATGAGATCAAGGGACCACAGTTTTAGAACCTCTGTATTTTGCCGTATGTAACTGATATGGTTCTATTGTAAATGCGAATCCAATTCGATAACAATAGTTCCAATACCGGAAGTATTGGTTTAGTCTGTATTTGTATGTACTGTTGTTTTAATATTCCCTATAAATAGCATAAAATATAGTTTACAATGTATCAAATATTTTTAATACTTTTTTCGAAAAATAATACATTATAGATAACATATCAGGTTCTAAATTTATAAAATTGATATACAATTCTTTTTATTGATACAATATTAATTTAACGATATCAAATAATAGATAGATTAGAAATATAAAGAGAAAATTCTACTTTCTATATTTGTAAGATATGATAATAATAATACAGTTTCAAATGATTGCATCATCATAATATTACTACATATATTAATTTATTAGTGTATATATTCAAATATATTACTGCAATATCAATATTTTAAAGCAGTTTGTTTTTTTTTAAATATTGACATTATGAATTTTTATTTACAATAAAATTTGTCGAACAATACGTACATATATACGTACATTTTCAATATTATTTAATATTTTTTAATATCAATATATACATATTTGTATTGCGATTCTGAATATGTATTGTAAAAATTGAATATGCGTTTTTTGTAAACTGTATTATGTATAAATATGCTGATAAAGTATAAGTAAAAATATATAATTGATAATAAAAATTGCAAATATTATTATCAATATTCTGTTGACTAGTATTTCTCAATTTGTTTTCATTTCATATCGAATATATTTATAATATAATTTCCGTTCTAGGAAAAATATGTAATCAAAAATCAAACGTTCAATTTCATCGCTTTGTTTCCTAAAATTAAATAAATTTTATTTACAAATATGCAGTTACAACTGGTAGTATTTATAATCACAAATCCACTAAGCCCCGCCTCTAAATGCAATAAATAGTCGTCTATTTATCCAAAAAAAAATATTGTGTCGATATCTCATGTCGTTTATAAAACCGAAGCGATTAGGAAAGAATAAGCTTTGAATTTATTGCAATTATTTAGCGATAAAATATGAATCAATAACCGTCGTTTCGCTTACATACATACACATGTGCAGACTATATGAACTGTTCCAGTGGCGTACCAGTGAAAAATTTTCAATACTTAGTAAATGTTCTAGATTAAATGAACTACGATTATTTTACAATTTAATCCACATTTATATTAACTTAAACATGATCAATTCAGTTATAGAACATTGTATGTACCGTTGGGAACGGAATTGAATTAATTTAATAATCAAACAACCCTTGACAGCTACCGGAGCGTGCTTTGTCTAAAAACAGGGTCTTTATGTACGTTAAATAGTCGGTCATTGGCAGTACAGCCGAAATACTAGCACACTAAGCCATACGGTACGATATACATAGAGAAACATGCACTAGTAGTGGTAGCAGAACATTGTGTAGGCGCGACCCCTCTCTCGTACCGACTCACCGTTTCAAGAGAACAGTAGTTCATACGTAGCCCTCTTCCGTGAAACCCTCAACGGATACTAGCAATATTCCTCAGCATCTTTCAAGCGGCCATATTTAAATTTATCATTTATATTTTTTAATAAAATAAAATGAATATTATATTTTGTA
>JAGJTL010005995.1:88232-103297 GCA_022063505.1 Calosoma granatense | reverse complement strand
TGAATCAAGAGTTGATTCTAGAGCATTTCTTTTTATAAATGATTGTTTCCGTTATTTGCTAGAATAAGACATAATGCCGGAATGCGATACTGGAAATTCATAAAGAATTCAAAGGAAAACGACGAACAATGACATTTAGAAAGGAAAGCCAGCTGGCTTTCATCCAAAGTACGTTGAAGGTTGAAAAAAAAACGTTGTCATCTGCCGTTATGTTTAAATACAATATATATTAATGCATACGTAAATTGTAATGATGAAATAGAATAAATTAATAAAATAATAGAATATATACATTATTAATAAATATTAATAAAGTCATAATAATGATTATATGGTAGCATATATGAAAGAAGAAAATGGCTACTATTTTTGTGTTAAATATGGTTGACACCCTTGTTTTTCATTGGTTAGGTGGACAAGCTATGTTTACTTATTGATTTCGGTACATATCTGAATGGAAATGTGCGATGTAGTATATGTAGTTATATATACATATGTTGTTAATTTATTTTTCATTATCATGACGTTATTAGATGGATTTGACAATTTTTGTTACAGATTTCTTTTTTGCCTTTTTCAATAGATTTTTATAAATTGACGACTGAATGTCAACAGAATTTTTTTTTTGGGAATATCATTTCATATTAAACTTTTTTTCGTGATTGAAAAATGCAAATATATTTTTTTAAAACAGCTCAAAAAGAAATATGTATGAGTAATGTTGTAGGAATTTTTATTTTGTTTATACTTCATTTATAACGTATTTTATCGATAATCTGAAAGATTTTCTTTGAGCTTGCTTCGCAATATCAAACAGAAATATATTGTATTTTTCCTATATTTATATACTGAATATGTTGTACGTTTCAGTGGTATTTCTTTGTGTATTATATGTTCAGATCAGTGCATTTCTTCAAAGTGTACTTGGAAAGTTTACTTACTTTATATAAGATTTACAAAATCTTCTTGTCGTTTATAAAAGTGATCAAATGAAACATTTCCTTTGTGAATTAAAACATTCTACCTTTTAGATTACATTACTAACACTTTATAAATCAAGTTTAAAATGAATAATATTTATTAAATAAAATAGCAATGTTTAGTAGTTTGATTGTTTGATATCATTTGCAACGTTACCTATATTTAAATAAACAAATTCTAAATGTAATTTAGTTTTACTTTTATACACAGTTTAGCCTGCAATTATAAAATGAAATTGTACATTTTACTGTAGATGTAATGCGTGACATATGAACGAGTATTTTAGTTTACAACTTTTTTTCTCCGTTTCCAACGTGTGTGGTATAATGGCTTATTCAGCAATGAACGTAAATAATTTTTTATTGGCACCATGTACAACTGTATATGTGTGTGTGTGTACGAGTGTTCCAGATATTTTTATCCTTTGCTGGATCGGTCTTTTATGTCCGCTGGCTGATAGGCGTGAAATGCAATACTTCACAAAGCGTGTTTCTTTTCACTTTTTATTGTTCCAGACAACATGTTTCTCTGCTTCAAGTATATTGAGTCCATCTTACCAAAATTTAACACTCTTTCCAAATTGTTATAAAAGGTCTTAATGAAATTTTAGTTCTGATATTACTAAGACTGTATGTAATGTAGCATATACCTGTAAAGAGGCATTGAATTCAGCACCGTTGAATTAACTAATATGCGTAATATTTAATTCGTTTGCTTGAGAAATAACGGTTTGACAAGGGAAAGACATTTGGGATAATTTCATTGTTTTGGGTGAATTTTCGTCAGATTTGGAACATTATTTTTGCTCAGAATACGTTGCTAACTATGTATATGTATGTGCGTGCATGGTTTTACAATATACTGTGAATGACAGTGTTTAGTAATGGTGATAGTGACTGGTTAGAGGTAAATGTATTTTATATCCATACGTTCCGGTCGCCAACGAGACAAGCCAAGCTCATGAGCTTTGCGTTTATTGCACCCATTTTGTTCTGCACGTATCGTAACCGATTTTAAAATGGTGCCGAGCATGAAATTGACACAAGACATATCTTAGCACGTATCTGGATTATATAGGTTTAATAGTTTTTAATACAGGTTAATTGAGAAGTCAGTAAAATGGGAGATATAAATCTTTATTATTTTGTTATTTGCGCACAAGCACAAATGAGCACTAATTAGAATATAAATATAGTTATATTAATGAATGTACCAACATGTTTTCAACTTTTACCAAGGCAAACTGTTATTTCGCATCTTACAAAATAGAGGACAACGTTGTAAAGTTAGTTCGGCTGTGCTGAGTCGAGCGTAAACTTAATTATGAACAAATAAATAATTTACGAATCTCTCGTCGGGATCAGCTTGTGCAAAATTAAAGGTTTATTTTCTGCTTTCAACATAAATTGAATTTCTTTTGATTAAAACCGTTATATCATGTTATACACTGGCAGCCTGCTGTATATGTACGTACGTACGTATCATTAACAATTTATGAACAACGAATTATTGAACAGTAGAATCCTGCTAACAAGCATCTTGTTTGTACGTTGTGAATTTGCTTGAACTTAATATAATAATAATGTACTTATATTGAACGTGTACGTGGATGTATGAGTCGCTGTAACGTTCGTTTTTCCTTTGCGTTCACGTAAACGGATGTAATTACTACCGTGAAATATATAATTCTGTACTATTCATTCCTTTTGTTTTCCCATTGGCATTGTTTTAACAAATTATCAAATCACTTGTATTATTGAGGAGAGAATTATATATGCATGTATAGAATTTATTCCGGTATGAGCGAATGAGTATACCCTTGCTATATTGATAGGATTTTTATAATGTTTTCTTTGTATCATGATTTGTTTATAATGTGTGTAATCTAAATATCTTTATCGTCAGTTACATTTCCGTTCAGTTGACAAGTGTATGTCTATAGAAATTTAAAGTTAAAAAGAATATCAACCACTTAATATTCCGATGTCACATTCAGTAATATAACTTCAGTGAACACATTAAAAATACCCGAGACAGACGACTGCAAACTTAATTATGGTCCATACTGTATATAATTAAAGTTTTGAATTTCCATAAAGAAACGTGACAACATGACATTTACCGAACTGAATCATACCTGCTATCATATTATCCACGAAGTACGTTCGCTTCAGCTTAAGGGTTGATTGTAATATCTGGCACAGGGGTGGTACGTAGGCTGGAGATAGTACAGGACTGTGGTGGTGGAGGTCAGGTTGAAAACTTTCCCCCTTCGTCCTGAAAAACCAGTAAAATAAAAAATACAGTAGAAACACAGCACGGTACTTCGAAGTTCAGAAATAAAGGGGATTGATGGGACAAATCTGATTCATTGATTTACACTTAACGCAGAAAGTGAACTTTGCGACGACCGAGTGATATCGTCACTAAATCAGTGAGTTGTTTCTGAATAGATATTGATATTCAAAAAGCAGAAAATGTTTTTGGTTTTCTCTAATTCATGTATTATTTTATTTGACAATGAAACTAATATGTATATTAGCATTGGCTTTATACGTACATAATTGAAGATATCATTGCAAGTACTACTATATAGCTTCACATGAGTTAGAAGAGTGCAGACTATATGACATTGTCTATACTCTTGTAACACATTGTTTCTTATGAGAGTTTAGGTATGAGAATTTTCTTTCTAATTTATGAACATTCTGAATGTGAATAGTAATATTTATACAGATTAATAATTAACACATTTATGGGCTGTATGATGTGAAATTAACTGCCAACCCCCACCCCACGCGAATTGTTATACAATAATTGTCAAGTTCGCGTGCACTGACTGTATTGAACCAACAGTTTTATATACGAGTATATTTAACTTAAAGCTATCGATTTACTCAAGTACATCATTGCTAACGTTCATTTAACTATATATGGTTGAACGTGATTGTAAATTTTTAATAAAAACAGAGCTATTTTCAAATAAGAATATTGACTGTCAGTCAATGTAAATGTAACGGATAAACCTTCGAAGTTTTTCATTTATTCTGGAAAGTAATACACGTATAAGTGAAACTTGTACTTAAACATAATTACATGTTGTTACAAATAACACAGTATATTTTATTCATATCGAGGAAATATGGTAATTTGTTTAACTGAATATCCTAACAGAACAAATATTTCAATAAAATTAGATATCTTTATTTATATATTAAAGCTGTAACGCCATAAGTCAGACATGTAAAATACTGTAGAACCTGTGAAGTATTTGCATAACAATATCAGGGTGGCGTTACCGTGTAAACCGGTCTTTCAGTCTTCTCAGACAGTTAAAACTAATTTCCAGTATTTACCATTAGGAGAACGATCAGCGATTCCTTTTTATACGTTTAGCCTGACACCGTGATACAGTGTGCGTGGTGGTGGTGTGTATGCCTTTTGGTATTTAGACGTAAGGGTGAATGTTGGGCGAGTGCAGCCACTTCATCCGAGAGAACCCTGTGGGGTCTAATGTAAACCGTTTTAGTGAGAGGTTTATGTCCGAATGCTCTGGGATTGTGTAGCTGCGTCTGGTCAGTGTGTATATGTATATGTGTGTGGGTTTGTGTGCACACTGTATACAAGGGCGTTACGTTACGATAACTGAATTTTGGTTTTAATGGTCATAGACTACAAAGTGTACAGACTATACCCGGCTTTGTTGACATCAGTTTTAACGTGTGTTTCACGATAAATTTGATTTATTTAGGTCACCGTTTAACCAATCACAGATCAGTTGATAATTGTTTCTGGCTCGATATAGAGGATACTAATAAATTAGTATATATTATCTACATTGAATAAATATTTTATATTAAACCTGAACACAAAACAACATTAACCATATATTATAATATTCACATTGATTTTATTTACAATTAATACATAATTATACAGACTGTGTTAAGTAAACAACATTATATTAAATATTTAAATATCCCTAACGTTGTATTTATGCAGTAAAATTTTATAAAAACAGCATTTAAATAATTTATTATATATATGGAAAGATATTAACCATATCTAAATTAGATATTTGTGTAAATGCCGGAATTATTCATACTAATAATACAGAAATAGCATACGTCCGGCCCTTGTACACATTTATAATGGAATGATCTTATCAACCGTGCATATTAAATACATACCCGCTTTTCTTGCAAACGAATGAAACCGTTAAGAAATGTTTTTACATTAGCTAGTAGAAAAGTTATAAAAATATACACGTTACATCAGAGAGAGGAAACTTGAAGAAAAAGAAAAAGATGAACGAAAAGAAAAGTACTAAAGGATAATGTAGTTTTACTACAGATAGAGATAGTAAATTTATTTTCGTTTTTACTTACTTGTCTTACGAGATTCAGTTAGGAATTAAGACAATACTAATTCGGTATTTATATTTTAGAATTCATATGTGTGTGTATACACGTAGTTTATGTGAATGTGTTCGCCTGTCATTTGAACTCTGAACGTTGTGCATATGGAGAATGAATAATGGATGGTCGACAAGAAAAATTTATGTTCTTGTTGTGAATGGCACGAGAATGAGAGAACGGCCAATAAACAAATGGGTGAAGCATAGCTGAGAATAACGTCAAATAACGTATGGGCTCTGTGCAGGTTACAGGGAAATAAAACAAGAAAATATAGCGACTGAAGGTATATTCGCAGTAAAATAGAAATACCCGGGAAAAGAAAAATATAAAACAAAGGAATACACATCATTCCAAATATACTATATTTGTAAATGTGTCGCGCAATGCATATATAATTATTAACTAATAATTTCTTATGGAAATAATCCGATACTGAAATGGCATCCGGTGGATGTAAATTAAATTATAATTGAAAACAATACATGCACCTCGTAGACTGTGCTCTGGTGTTAATCACTAGAACTAGATTAGCAAGCCATTATCAGGGACTGGCTGTGCTAAGGTAGCAGGTTGATGTTAATGTGAAACATTAACTTTTAATTTTGCAACAGTGGTCGGGCGAGTAAGTACATTACTGTAACTGTATAACGTAATGCGATTATATAGCTAACAGAGCTCCACCAGACAAGAGATGGTAATCTCAATTTCTCTGACCTGCCCTCGGTGACGGCTGCTCTAACGCGCGTCCGTGGAATTGCAATATGTCCTTTCTAGACATTAGGGGGCAGGAAGCGCGCGCGTTAACGCAGCCCAAACTCCGGTAAAAGGACACAGATACATTCTGATTTACCGATATTGGTTTCACTGATACAATTTATCCAATTCATAGCCGCGTGTGTTGTATATTCTAAATAAAACGAGAGTTATTTAGTGAAATAATCATTCTGTATGTTTCATTCATCATTGACTTGGAAATCTATTAAGCTTTGATTCGTAGCTTACATCTTCAATATTCTTCTTCCCCCTGGCAGAGAATATAGAGGATGTATAGCACCCCTGTGTGTGGACAACTAACCCCTTCTACTGATTATTGGTCCACTCTCTCTACCCTATTTTGTTTCACTCACTGTATGAGGTATATTTCATATATGAGTGGCTTGTTTCATTCACATGTCATTCAGTGCAATGGCAGTGCCTTTGTGTGTCGCTGTATCGCTCACGCATAAACAAACAGTTCTGTCATTTCCTTCGACTCGTTGGATCATGCATTTTAAATTCACCAATTCCCCGTCGTCTTTGTGCGTGCGATGTTGCAAATAAATTTTCATGTTTCTGTGACGTTTTATTGTGTGTGTGTATTTACATTTAAAGAGGGTGCCGACGGACAGCTAAATTGAACATTTATTTTGATGTCATAAACACCCACCATATTTCTCGATGGTTATTGGATATTTTTCTATTTTATTTTTCATTCGCTGACAGTTTCTTTATGAGAAAATTCATATATTGATTACATAGTCCAATGCGGGTATCGTTACTAAATAATTACAAAATCATTGTTACTCTTTCCTCTTTGTATTCATATAAAATACACACACATCAACAACCAATTTAAATTGTAATAAAAAAATCGTAACGAGTTTTATTCGGTCGTAAAATCGATTTGTCCTTTTTAAACTGCACTTTTGATTTTATGAAAAGATGTTGACGTTTTAAAATTTTCTTTCATCCGTACTAGAGGAGCAAGTGTGAGTGAGTGAGCGCGATGTCTGATCTAATCTTCGTGTTCTTTGACGTTTTTCGTTCACCCCGTTGCACAATACATTTGCTGTGGCGAATAAAAACTTACGGCTTCGTGGAATCTCCACGAGTTTCAAGCACTCTAGCGTCTGTGTAATAGCTCCTTAATGTCCATGCGCTATTTTTATTACCTGCTGTAATAAGGACTTTAGACGCGTGTATATATGGTATTCGTGAAATCAGTGTTACTTGTTTCATTGGTAAATTACAAAGTAAATGTCATATCAGTAGATTCAATGAATTTTCCGTGATTTAAATGAATTCTTTTTAGTGTACGGGAATTAAGAGTAATATTGCTAGCTAGATTTATTCGTGTGATTCCAATGCTTGGAGTACCATGAGTATGGTTTCGAATTTCGATCAAACGATATTTCTCTCCCGCGTTTGACAAGAGTTTAATAAGCAAGTATATGATCGTGTTATGTCTGGATGTATTTTTCTGCACACCTGCACACGTTATGTGTTCCGTGAAACGGAAGGTACATAATTCCACTTCCATACTTACTGAGCTGACGGTAACACACGGGTGTATTGTAAAGTTGAGAAAATCATAAATGCAGACTTGCATACCGTAACCTGAGACCGAAGTCCCAATAGAACTAAGCGACTGTTTGCTGATGCAAAGCCTAGTGCAGCTAGTCTTGTCAATAGATAGAATTCTTTAGTAAATTTTATCAAACAAGCCATAGCATTTGATTAATTTAAATAGTTAGATAGTAGATTTATTTTTTGATGAATAGAATTGATTGGGAATTATTCGCCGTGTTCATTTTTAGAATTACTGAGAATACGACCTAATGGAATTATGGTATTTCTCGTATCTACCTACCGCGTGTCTCTGGATTTCATTTCTTGGAAATTTTATACGCGAAATGGAATCGGATAGAGTGTATGCACCCTTTGCCACGGTTCCATGTAATTATTTGCATGTTTGACTGGACGAACCCGCCATACATACATATATGTGTTCACCAGCCAACAGATGGTTACTGAAAATTTTAAAGTGTTTTAGAATTTGCTCGGGGATTTGTGTGATGGTTATATTTGAGTTTCAAAAGCAAAATATAGGTGTCATGATAAAAGATGAATAGATACACGCCCTCCGTTTCCTCGTACAACATTTGCCGCTATGCTAGAAAGTCAGATTTACACTGTACAAAACTTACGCATTATACTTCACTTCTGATACACATCGCTATTTATCCTGATATTTATTTTGCAAGAACTTCTTTTCTTAGAAACAAAATAAACATTCCACAGAACCTGATTATTTTAAAAGTTCTCGCCGCATATACCGGGTGAGTCATCCGCGGCGCAGCATAAATAAAACAAAACACGGTGTAAATATTTCTCATTTAACAAACTGTGCGTTATTTTCTGACATGTACACAACATCCATTGCATACGCTAGCTCAGACGTACGGTACAAGGAATATTCTTCGAACAGTTACCGTAAGAAAATAGATTATGCACGTATGTCCATGCTTCATTCGTACAGGGGTAGAAGATACTTTTTCAACCGTTGGCAGACAATGGCTGCAAGAGGGCATTAGCACAATTTAAATACCAAATAGTTACGGAAATTCCTGTGCAATAAAAACTTGGCGAGTACAGTTTTTATAATAGTTTACTTCTCCGAGAAAGAAAAAATATGACCCCTCTCCTGTATTTAAATACATACAATGATGTGTTCCGATATTTATACGTACATTTGAACACTATTGATCTGGATACATCATCAGAAAGTGATTTCATAGTTGATGACAGACGATTCTGTTAAATAAACATTCATGATGGAATTCTGATCGTTTTGCTATTAATAGAAATATTATATACATCAAGATAATTCCAATTCTAATATGCACGTATATATTGAAATATAATATTGATTGATAATTAATATCGACGTAACATTATTATTCATATATTTTGTAATATTGATACTGTGTTTGTTTTAACATATTCTCAAGTACACATCACTCCCCCGCCCCGCCGCCTCCTCTCTTCCTCCTCGTGCCATTGATAATATTATGTAATATGCTACTTTCTCTGTTATTCTGCCATAAAATAAACATAAATTTTGCGCAAATAAGGCTTATGTAAAATAGTAATTGCTTTATATTTTTAAATTCAAGGTAAATATGTACATAGTTTTTAGTGAACATGATAATTATTACGAGAGTGAATTTATTTGTGTTCTAAATATTTTTAAAAATTCGGTCAAAATATCGAAGGCTGCTGAATAAATGATAATTATTCTGATAACTTTCACTGAGAAATATTATTACAAAATGGGTCAAAACTAATGAATATTACAAAGAAATGTTTTATATAGTGAAATAAAATTAAGTATTTTATCAGTGTGTCCCCTTTTTGTGTTTAATAAATCTCCGCTACTGATAGGAAAATACTTACTTTATGTTCATACATTATCAGTTGATAGTCTATTCATGACGATATGAATTCATTTTATTTTTCTTGAAAGCCTCACTATAAATACATATTCTTCAGTGTAATCTTTATAGCTTTTATCAAACAGCACAAGCGAGTATACAATGCATTATAGTTATTGATTTCTGTACACCACTAACAATATTTATTGTTGTTCAATTTATTTCTGATATTCACACATTCCATTCCATGTGAAATACATATATTCATATTACGGGAGTGTTATTAATCAGTATTGTATTAAATATTTGCAACATGATAAATAATATGTTATTATAAATTTTACGTCATTAATAGATGATACGAGAAACTAGAATTGAACAGACCAGTTGTTTAATCGAAAAATATCTCGTCATTTTTTTGCGAATATTTTTTGCGAATAAAGAAAGCTATTTTTAATTTGACAGAAAGTAAATTAAGTTCGATATTAGCTTATATTTATATAAGCAGATGATAAATGGATCTTGGTATCATTTTATTTGTGATGAAATTTTTTTCAAACACAATGTATTTTTAGCTACATTCATTATATGAGAAATTTTCGATCGATGATCATTTATAATTGAATAATTAAAATTCATGACATATAATTGTAAGCAAGGATATTATTAATTATTCCAAGAATGAGTATTCGTGTTGCTTATCATGAACATAAGAATTAAAGTTTATTAAATGAAATATGGATGTCTCTATATTCGGATAATATTTTCAAATATGCAATGTGCAGGAACGTAATTTGTAAAACGCCCTTGTGACATGCATACATGGCGGCTGTACATGCGGTTTTTAATAACGCAAACAAAATGTTTTATCGTATAATTCAGCATTTATATTCATAGTTTTTGCTATTATTACAGTTGGTTGAAATGTTTGAATATTGTAATGAATGACTATTGTCGGCCAGACGTATATTGATCGTTGAACCAAACTCACTAGGTAATATTTTTAACTGCACAAACAGATTGGTCGAATATGCCCGTCTCTGCAGACATCTGTGTATGTATGTGTGTGTGTGCATAATTTACCAATAGAACAGCCATGTATATTTATACCTATATGTAAGTATGGGTGTATGTATGCATGTATGTGTGACCTAGTTTGCTGGAAGCAGCGAATATTCCTAAATTAGATAAATTTAGTGAATGTTATATAAATTTTAATGAAGCCATCGTACAAATTTAGAATGTAAAATCCAACACAGTTTTCAAGAAGGACGTACCGCTCGGCTAGCTGGAACCTGGTTAGTTCGAATCCCGGGAGACGCGCCTTCGGATTTGATCCTGTTTCCCGTGCACATCAGGACAGTATTAAGGCTTAATTAAATTTTGATTAATGTCTACAGGGGATTCTGTTGGACTTTGTTGTATATTTGATATTGCCTGAAGTTACCTTATATCATCTGTTATTCTAATACATTGTTACTTTATATATTTCATTGAAATAATTACGATATTAAATATTTAACTCTCTATATTACAGTTAAATAACAGCTGTCAAAAGTTCCGTACGATATTTCTGATATTTAACTAAAATTTCTATAAAAACTGTCCTATTCTTTATAAATTGAATTACCGTGAATAATGACTAGTTTGCATATGCGTATTCCGGCGCTATGGTCCGGGCGCGGTACGTCCCTGACTCGCTCGCGCTCCGGTTTTGCGATTATGAATAACTTACGATGACCTGACAACTTGCTCATAAATATCTGTCCGTGTTTCTCGTTGTTTTAATATACATTTAGTGTATACACTCTCCCTACTTGATTTGTATTGATTGCTCTGTGTGTGTGTGTGTGTGTGTGCAAAACCTTTGCGACCTAATTCCAATATCCTCCCACACCTCCCTGTCCCCCTCTTACACCTATCTGTCATACACAATTACATTTCCTTTAATCACTTTCATTCATAGTCTGTTAATAAAATTTGGTCAATATTGAACTACGGAGCATTGGTAAATAAACTTTTTAAAATACCATGCACAAAGTGAAACATATTATATTAACTTCTGAGAAATGAAAATGTTTCTGTCACAGGAAACAAGTTTCCACATTGCTGAGTTTTGTAATATTTTGTAATATTTCAGTAAATACAAAGCATAATTTTCGTTAGATTATATTAAAAGCTACTATTTCAGACAACGTAAAAAGCTGCCCGTCGTCATCTTTCATGTGAAAGCTTGCGCGCAACGAATAATAAAGCACAAAGCGAAACGCAATAAACCTTACATGATCTCATATATTCTAGAGAGCTTTATGAAATATATACTCCTCCGTACAAGTCTACAGTTTAGTAATAATAACTAATATTCCTTTATATATACACACACGTATATATAATGTACTTGGCAAAACATGAACCTTTTCATGTAGAAAGAACGATTTCTTCCGCCGAGATATTGAAATCAATATCAATAAAGGGATGTATTTGCATTCCACGAACAACTCGTCTAGCGTTCAAGATATACATTTCATAAACTCTCCTCTTTGTACGTGTACGTGTAAGCGTAGCTTTAGCTGCCTTGTATATATGGTATGGTTAACGCTTTATGCATAGATAAAAAACGAAAAAATATGCATCTATGTAGTGGTGGTTTGTTTTCGGAAAATAATGTCGAACTTGGGACGAAAATTCGTTTTCGCAAAATTGAATAGAATATGAAACAAAAATGCTAAAAAAGTCTTGTGAATATTATAGTATTGTATATGAATAGGAATATATGCATTTCTAGAAAGTTATTGAAATACACCCCTGTGCGAATTTCATATAAGGAAATCATAAATGTAGTTTAGTTGATTCTACTTTTGTAGGAAACAGATTTTGAAACGTACATGTTTTATTTCCGCTTGAATACATTTTCTCCTTATGTCAGTGTATTAAGTTTATTTTAGTAAATGTCTACAAGTAACACAAGGAAATGTACAGATATATAATATAGAGTATAGAATACGTACATATAACAAGAGGAAATAGATCCAGAAGACGATAATATCATTTACCGAGAAGAGAATATGTGTTTCTCGACAAAATAAATTGAATTTCGTCGTGGACTTGTTTCTTTTGTGTAAAAATAGTTTCAATTTATATTACGGGTCACAAACTTACATATACACACACATATTCACTTGTAGAAGAACGGATTACATTCAATATTTACTCGATACAGTCGCCGGGAATTCCTTATTTATAAATAAACTTCTGCATTGAGATATCTCGGCGGATTTACACGATTCTATTATTGAATATGTACTCATTGTCGGTATTTGTGTGATACAAGCTTTCAAATTAAATAATAATTCAGTAAGAATATAAGTTAAAAGTATGTAGGAATGATCATATTATAGACACATGCTGTTTGTTAATAAATCTGTTTTCTCTTTGTTTGAGGTAAGTGTCATATTACGTACGGGTACATCATTATATTTATGTATGAAGTACAGGGGGAGGGGCGGGGGAGGTGATATTTAGACCGCGGATAGGGCATGTGTAAAGGTTGGTTACGTTATGTTTCGGTAAGTGATTGTACAATACACCCACATCAATTTTCGTAACGTTTCGTACAAGCTATCTGCTACATACCTAGCGGACAGAGTTAGACCCTCTCGGTTAAGTTTGTGTACGTTATGAAGTAGTTAAACGGTCTCCGTTCCCAAACCGCAGGGTTTTGCATCTATCTACAACTCTATGTCGCCACCGAGTTACTAAGATTACACACGATATCTTGCTTCTATGCCACCCGCTCTTTGTACGAAATAAAACCGCATTTAATAGCAAATACAATAAAATATACAAATATCATGATTCCATATAGGTAATATCTATCACTCTATGATATATATGTATGTATGTTCATATATTTGTATTTATAAATATGACAATGCTGTCATATTTTGACAGACATTATATAGCATGCATATGTACATAAATTTCGTACAGTTTGCTCTGTTTATAACGGATGCTGTTTAAAAATGAAAACAATTTCACAAATTCTGAACGGAACAGCCTGTCGGGTTATGCGCGGTTATTATTCGACATTTACGAGCGCGTTGATGAAAACATGAATTTTAACTTAATGCTAATGCAAACGTTACTTGCTTATACATGTTTATATACTGTGCTGTACAGTGTATATACATACATGTATATAGAGCGATGTGTGAAATTATAATTCGGCCATGATATACAAGACAATGTTATCAAAATAAACCCGGGGCATTTTACGTCATTTAGTCAATCAGCTAGCTCACATTAATTGCACTTGTGATAATATATGCACGAGTATATGCATACAAGAATGTATTTAACATAATGCATAGAATTATGGCTGAAATTGTTCTGTTAAAGTTTCTAAAACATTTGCTCTGAAATGAATCTTTTTACGGTGAGAAAATAAACTCGAGTGTTTTTGTGAAAAATGTCGTTTTCTAATAATAGCGTTACACTGTAAATAAACCCAAGTAGCACTCTTATACACACAGCTGTATGCTGTTCTTATTATATCGTGTATATATATATGTGTGCGTGTGTGTGAGTGTGTGTGTATGTACTCAAGTGCCTCCTTGTACCACGTAAGAATGGACGTACGTCCCTAGTCGATTGCGCTATATACACGTATGTACATATGTATGTGTAAGAGTCACCGCGAGCCGGAAGTGGATAAATGATATTATGGATTATGCAAATTTCGTGTAATATTATTCTCGTTTAGTCATATAACCTTGGCTATTTTCATACTGAAATATATCATTTTTGTCGGTAAAGTATATTTAATATCGCTTCTATTCAAGAAATGGTTTAATAGTTTTTTAAGTAAATGCTTCTTCTGTCACGGAACTGATGTTAATGCAATTTTATTGATTTTTCTATTCAAGATGCTATTTCAGCACGCGAATATAACGTCTATAAGAGAGAGAGGAGAGATCACTCACTCACACACACACACATACATTTACAAATATAAATGAAAATACATTTTTATAACTAACTATAAAAATCTTTATATTTTCCAAACTGTACTAAAATTTTACTCGATAATTTCCCAGTTAATATTATGTAGAAACTTTTCTGTCTGATTACAGCGTTTCATATGTGCAGCAATAAAATTAAACAAACAATGTAGATAATATATTATTACATTAGGTGATTACATTTTTTGTGTTTTCTGATAAATACGAAGGTTAAATCGTCGTTATTTCTGTTAGCGTTGTTCAAAACTAACAACTCATAATATATTCAAAATGATCTGATATAATGAACGGAAATTACGATTAATTAAATTTTAATTTTTTGTTTTATTTATAATAGAATTAAAAACAAGAATGTCAGAAAAAAACAGAATTTATAAATAAATATTAACGATGGTTTTTTCCATCTTAAATTTATTTACTTGAATAACAACATTCTGTTAAATATCTACATC
>JAGJTL010005995.1:68910-88129 GCA_022063505.1 Calosoma granatense | reverse complement strand
GTAGTATTTATTTTTATAATAACTACATTTTATTACTTTCAATTTTTACTGTTAAATATTACCGACAATGTTGTTCTAGTTTTCTTTTGTGTAGCGAATAAATTTCAAGTAAATGAAACTCCGGACTAATATCATAGAAACGAGAGAGACAATGTCTTTGTTTTTTTGTTTTCTTTCCGTTTTCTACAGAGAAATACAAGGTACGAGACTAAAGGTGGAGTTTTATTTTTACTTAAAATGTTTAAGGAAAATTCTAAATTAGGTCGCGAGAAAAAAAATCGTTACAGAACAATGGAAGTGTGTTTTTATTTCTCTAGCAAGGAGACTCGTACACTAGTCTATAATAGGGTCAGGACCGGCTTTAATTTATTCTCATTTAATAATTCCAGAAGAGCATAAAATCGTATTAGAAATAAATAAGAACAGGTTCATTCTTTCTATAAAAAGTCTGATGAAAATTATGTTTTAATACAACCCTGATAACAACGTTCAGTGTCAGATATATTCATGTTTTAAATTTTCAAATATTTAAATTAATTCTACCCCAGCGGATATTCTGTATATTTAATAAGCTCTAACTTCTTCAAGAATATTAAAACTTGCGGTACAGTCTCCAACGCAAATACACACATATATCTCTTGACATCGTGCACTCTTATGTACGAATCATTGTTTATTTTTAGTATTAATTTAGCATAATTAAGTATGTATTTAATCCTTCGTTATGTGTAATTAAGTGCAGTGTAGTGAATTATTTTAGCATCAAGTTTGACGTCAGCATTTCATATGTATTATGGAAATTCTATGACAGGTACAAATTTGACTTTTAAATTGAAATTATTTAAATTAATTCTGATCCAGTTAAGTTTAAAAATCAATAATTTATTTTAATTTTTTTTTCGTATAATAAATTCGTTGAAAATTAATTATTTAATTCACAAATTTACCTTGATTCGTATTTAATATTGTTTAAGAGATTTTAAATATTATTTGCTGTATTAGTACTTGTTGCTTGGAATGTACCTCTGCCTGCTGTACACCTACAACGCTATTGTATGTAAGATTAAGTATTTTTTACTAAAAAAATCTATTTCATTGTTCGACGATTACGTTATTGTACGTATTTCATTCTGTGTTGAATTCAACGTTAACTTGGGGTGGTGAACTCTTCACAAATACCTCTGAGTGATTTTTGTTTATTCCTCAATTGGGTAAGCATTAAAATTTGATTATTTTCCTCAAATTGAACGTTACAATTGACTGATTTTTATTTAGTTCAAATACGATTTATTTAAATGTAGAAAACACATTTTAAAAATATGCAATGATTGTATAAATATTTACTCTGTGTTAGAAAAAATAATTTCTATTATACTCACGATTGATAAACACGTTTCAAATGGTTAATAGTACAATTATTTAACTGTTCATTGCCAAATCAGAAACATTAACGGTGAATGATAATTATGTGGGTATGAGTATCTAATAATAATGCGTGTGATCATTGTTTTTGTGTGTGGTGTAATCATCGACTATGAAATCTGTGCCAATGTTTCAAGGTGAACTTTTTAAAAGAATCCCGAATAGATTTGATTTTATAAATTGTGTTCCCGGCCGTATATTCGACATTGAAGGACGTGTACGTTTTGCATGCAAATTAATTGATTGCTAATTTCACACGATGATGTGTCAGTAATATAATAGTTTTTTCTTCATTTAGCAAATGAAAAATTAAAACATAGTGACTCATTTTCTATTGTTATGAAATAATATTTGTAAATGTTGTCACATTTTTAAATTCATTCCTATGTGTGGTTTGCGGAATGGTATTACATGATTTCGTGGTTTTGGTAAAAAAATACTAATATTTTCTTTCAAAATTATGACAGTAAATACACAATTTAGAAATTAGGTCAGTGCCAAAAATATCTTATATGGAATAGAGACTTGATTATAAAATTCTTATTAAAAATAAATTTCCATATTTGACGAAAATGGGTGATTATTTTCAAGGATAAACTGACAGGTCTGGCCTTTGAAATATTCAACATGAATCTAATAAACTGTCAAGAGGTCGTCAATACGGTCCTGTTTATACAACGTATCAGAAAACGCCCCTATTAGGTAAGATTTATTTGGTCCTTTTCAAATGGCATGGTAAAAATTCATCTTTCTTAAATAAAATTTGACACATTTATGCAAGGTTATACAACTTAAATGGCGATCAATCATGTTGTAAAGTAGGCAAGGCAACTGCGAGGAAATTCCGTAGAACTTTGGGTGCTTTTTCGTTGGATTTTAAAACTATTTCACTTCGGAGGTCGCCTCTAGGAATTGTTACGTCTCGAACTGAGTTTTTGTTTATTTTTCTTTTGTCTTCCTTTTGAAAAGCGAATCGTTTCATCGCTATTAGTTTAAGCACGAAGTTCGCTTAGTGAATATAGTTTAACAAGAAGTTCCGAGCATCGATACAGGAACCAGAAGGTCTACTACTACTACTAGTAGTAGTAGTAATAGGAGTAGTAGTAGTAGTAGTAGGAGTAAGAGGTTCACCGACAGATCTTCTCCTGCTGCATCGTACTCTGTTTCAGGAGTTAAACGATGCACTGGTGTGAAGTTGCTTCTAGTTTCTTTATTTTTATTTCACATCCACCCTGTATGTATGTATGGTATGTGAGTTTCTATACTGTGTTTTTCTATTTTGCAGCTATGCCTCTATTGTGATACACATTTCTTACAAAACTTTTACTCAGATTTATTACGAAAGTTTTTATCAACGTCCATCCTGCCGCACGACCCTCCACCTTTCATATACTTAATAATTTCATTTGCCTTATTTTTTCCCTTTACTTTGTGATTTATTTTTTCCACAAACTTTCGTTACGTCGTTTGCGCTTGCTTTGTTCGCGGTGAATTTAATGCATTTTAATTTCGAAGGACGTGGAAGAATTTATTTTACCTTCGTGTCTCCGATTTTTGTCTTAATTTTGTGTACATTTCAATGCGAAACCATGTCCTATCGGATCGATTGTGTGAAGATGGGGAGGAGGTGGTGGCCTCGATTTTACACTGAAAACTTTTGTAGTAGTGTAATAAATTTGAGCCAAGGTGCGCTAATTTTCCGTGTTCATGTTGTTTATTGTGTTAAACTTGTTCTAATTATTGACTGTATTTTAATGGTTGACCCAATTTACTCGCAATAGAAATCAGGTTGCACAGGTTGTCATGGAGACGTAATGAACAAAATCATCTATTGATTTGTACAGACTGTGTAATTATATCCTATATCTACGTATGTACGACTGTTAATCACAAAAGTTAAACACAACAGCAATTCACATTCAAAATCAGAATCATAATTTACACCAGAAGAAAAAAAGAAATCATAGTACATATTTAATAATAATGTTTATTTATTTTTTCCATTATTTGTATTTATTTTAACAGTGTATCAAGTTTAATTCAGACAAATCACTGTATCATTGTATTTGACAACAATGACAGTAACCATCGTGTTTTGTGTTCGCTGGAACAATGTGTATGATAATAACAGAGGTAAATGAAGTTGTACACTGTTAATAAAAATGCCAGAGAACGTGACGTGATATTAACCGTGGCACTATGATTACAATTGATATGGACGTTCATTTGTGACTCACGTTTGTACATAGATACACTCATCTCTGATTAACAATTAATAGGCTTGTCTTAATTACTGCCTCACCAGTGATCATATCAATAAGATATTAGTATCAAATGCATTTACACTGGTCTGCTTTCTCCTTTGCTCTGAATCAGTGTAACTAGTGTTGTCTCATTCTAACGCTTGTATCATGTGTGTATGTATGTGTGTTTGTGTAGTTCGTGTTGTTTAAATCGTAAGGGAGTTACTACATACAGATTTACCTTCTCTCTCTGTCTCTCTCTCTCTCGCTCTCTGTCTGATGGTATGTATATATGCAGTGATGCTATTACACGACGGATATGTAATATGCACATACTAAACTCTGGTTATGCTTAATAAATGTCAGGGGAATTTATATCTGGACTATATTTAACATGATTTGAAGTTGGTAACAATGTTTACAGCCAAGTGAAATACGAGAGAATATTATGTTAAACATACTTGTGTGAATTATTCGCAAATTGTTTGCACAATATTAAAAGAAATAAATCCAAATATTCGGAGTGTATTCCAGCATAAGTAATAATATGACTATAGAGTTTTTGAACAAATACTTACAATCATTATTAGTGATATTTGTTTTTCCCCTAACCGTATATAGAAGTTGCAAGAATCTAGGCGTGTCATATATCAATGATACCAACATAAAGTAATGGAAATATCAATGGCTAGTTTGGAAAAATCACCTGATTGGGTAAATATGATATTGAGTATAAATTGTTAACGTTTTGATTTATGAGCTCATGTCACGAAAACTTTGCTTGCCTTCCTCTTTCTCCTCGCATTGAAAATGTTCTCATATACATTTATACCTGTTATATATGGTTGAAAGGAAAAAAGCAGTTCCCTTGAAACTTGTAACAGTTTAAAATAATCTGGTGTATTATTAGCGGTTTAACGGTAATTGTTTCCTTGTTCTGTAATGTTTTATGAGATCATGATTTCTGTTATATTTCAGTAGTAAAAAAGCGGTTACTAGTATTTCATTGTCATGTGAATGAAATTATAGAATTCATTATTGATTTTTTTAACCTGTGTTTTCAACAGAGTGTTTGATTAGTTTTCAGATTTTATCTTAGAAAGAATTGATTGTATTTCATTATTATTCTAATAGTAAATCTGATTTCAGTCAAGAAACATAAGTGATACACTTGATCGATAATATACATTTACACCAAGTACAAACGTTTGTTAAAAATTACTCTTCTCATTTAAATCTCGAAACCATTTAGTCATAAATCATTGGAGCTATAGTCTCGACGGCAATTACTGACTGTGAATGCAGATAAAAAGCTTGTAGCGTTGTATAGTAATGTAAGTATAGCTAGTGAGATGCATAGTCTCTCAGAGGTCATGCGAGTCAACCATCGGTATCCGGACGAGTATGTTTGAGTTATCCTTAACAAATGTAGAAATGTACTCGGCTTGAAATAACGTGGGAGGTCAAGAATCATTATCATCATCATCATCATGACACACCCTCCTCGGTACGAACAATAGACAGGGACGTACCTTGTATGAAATGTACATTTATATTAAACAAATATCTGTAAGTAGAAAAATTCCAGATTTAAGTTGAAATTCGTTCTGGAAATCGAGCATATACGTATAAGTCTATTGATGACGATGACTATTGTCGTGAAACGGCAGTGTTTTGCATGTGAATGACGGTCGTTCTGTATCTGGAAATGCCAGACCGAGTACGCAGCCTCTGCAGGAATTTAATTAGAATAATTAATATAACAGGAGTGACATAATTTTGTGTGTCGCTGGCTTAGTAGATGCTGCGGTCTTTTCACATAAACATGTTGTGGTTTTGAACTGTGTTAATTCACACAAGGATTTCTGCACATTATGAACAATATACGAGTGCACATTATATCCATATTTGTGTTAATATGAGAAATGTGTATATATGTATTTCATATATATGCATATGATGATAATAATTATTTTATCATAAACAGCTTTGTATGATATATTTCATTATGCATATTTCAGTGCATATATTTTATTAATTGATAATTGCACTCGGAAAGTAATCAACAAGTCAAATTTCATTTTATTGCATCCATTAATGATGTTTTATATTAAATATTAAAATTATAATGGCAGATGCAATCCATTTAATTACTATGAATATAAAATATTCATATGCATTTCCTGTACATTTCAAATCACATTATTCACACTGACACATGCAATGATTTCATAAAAATAAATTTAATTATTCAATGGCAACATGTTAGGGGCGGGGGAGGGGGAGGGGGCGATACCGTATATATGTATGTATGGATGTGACGGTAATTATCAAATGAACCGTGCAAAACTTTTATTTTCGTTGCCGTTTTGATGTTATCAACATTGCAAAGTTCGTTGTCCGTGATATGTATGCCAAAAGTCACTATTTTCACTCGCTCGCTCGCTTCGAATGTAAAAATAAGTTTTAAAGAATTCTTGTTGATAAAAAACACACACACACACACACAGTGAAGTATAATCGTGCCAAAGTTTATCGCTACTAGAGTGCACTTAAATGATTCGGTTTTTTTTTTCTAACATGTTCCAATAAAAATTGATACTAGTATCGTTTTCCGTATTTGAACACGACAAATATTATTCGTTAGAACGTGGCACTTGGTACATAGTTTAGATTTATACAAATATTTGTATAAGCTAGTACTGATAAAAGTCTTATTTGAATTTTGTGATAGCAAGTATCTGTTTTTTATTCTGAGTCAGAAATAAACTATCACTCTGTATATTTATGCTACGCTCATGGCAGTAGTGTTAGGTAGGTTGCTTGCTTCGTAAATTAATCTATAACAATATCGCAATAATACCAAACAAATTATCACTTTATATTGTCAGTTATTGTACAAAATTACTAAATAATATTACCTTGATTTAAATCTGTTTTACGAAATGTTATTTCCACAAATAAACTACAATATAATATAGACATGACTCACAAATTATTCAAATTGTTTTATTCTAATAAAGAGAAACGTGTTTTTAATACTGCAAATTATTACGCAATCATATTGCAATTTATAATTAACATGATGACAATAATATTTATTTGTTTAAAGAAATATATCCATAGTTTTTTTTGTATTAATTAAAAATATATCGAAAACAATATGAGTAGCTATTATTGAAAAGTGTTTAATTACTGTTCAGATAACTTGATATAAAAATGAGAACTGTTTTAAGAATCCATGTCCAATCTTTTTATATTAAATTCCTTGAATATCTTTGAGGAAAAAAATGATTTTGAAATTCCAAACATATGCTATTTGATGAAAATTTACTGACTTTATATTTAAAATAATATATGTGATATTTATTTTATAATATACATGCTAGTCAGGTTAATATACATTATTTTAATTCATTATTATTGTGTTGTTTATCGTCATAATTTATCTTCGAAAACACTAATAAATCTATGTTGTTATTGTTGTCTGTTTTATTTTTACTCGTTGTTGTTGATGTTGATGCGTATATTAGTTAGAAATGTTAGTCTTTGTTTAATGATTTTTTTTCATATGTTAAAAATAGTTTATTGCTCCCATGTAAACTGCAATGTTCTGATTTGAAAGTACGTAGTGCAGTCAACATGTAATTGGCTTGATGCCAATAAGCCACCGACATATTTGACAACATTGAATAGTTTGTGACGCACAAGTATAGCAAAAGAAATGTTGATTCAATTTTAGCAAAAACTATTATTTTATTTATTTATTAACCGCACATAGGCGTCCACACTGGCAGGGCTAAATTATTCCCGGATTTAGAATTATGTGAAATGTTCATAATAAAATGAACATTGGTATTTTGGAAAAATTCTATTTAATAATGTTGTTTAATTCTATATCCTTGATGCTATTTTTAGCCTGTGTGTAATTATACATTTTCTCCTATCTCATATTGTATAATGTGTCAAAACACGTTGTGCAGATTGCTGTTAAGTCGTCTAATTTTATATTGTAACAAGACTAATTCAACTACAGTCGACCACTGGGAAGTGTGACTGTTGATTTACATATGCATGCATGTGCGTGTGTTGTGTTGGTCGACTGTAGTTTATATTAAAGTGTTCAGAGAAGATCATGTTTATGAGTGGGTTGGTTATGGATGATGTAATTTCCTACGAAACTATTCTCTACCACAGTGTATCTCATATATGCTATACTAAATATATTTTCTACTGCATGTTCAATGCCTGGGGATCTGATACAGTCTGAGAAACGGTGGTACATATTAAAACAGGTAAATATCATGGAACAGGGTGTGGACATGTACTTTCACAAAGTAATCTTTCAGATGAAATACACACAGAGAGAGAGAGAGAAGGTCTGTACATTACATCATATATGCACACAGAGCTCTGCGCTGACAAAACAAATATATATCACTGTTATTTTGATATATTATCTAATATCAGTTAGACCTTCGAATTCCATTCATATTTCGGCCTAACAAAGTAGTTATTAATAGTTTGCAAATCTACAAGAATCTATACCCAATAAAATGTTGCAATTCAATTCATAAGGATACATAGTTTCTAAAATAGATATAAAAATGTAATTTATTTCAAAATGAACATTGATCTTATTTTGACAGCAACCTGTCCATATTTGTAGATAGTACAGTAAAGTTTCAATGATATATGCCTGTATGTGTATGTATGAATTATATTTTGCTCTTCATGCTCATTGATTTAGGATACTGGTGATGTTGCACTTTAGCCAGATTTAATAAAGCTATAACTATTGTTATCGTTGATGCGAGATAAAGTTTTGAACACGTCTATTCAAATCCCTCGGTGAGTTATATATGTATATAAGCCAAACTCGAACTTTGCCGTAATTAAAATAGCTGCTTCGAATTTATAAAACCGGGATTTTGAACTTTGGATGTAACCGATAAGTTTTAATGAATGCTGATTTGGGCAATTTTCCAAATGAATATTTCAGATTTGTCAGTAATGTTATATGGAGTGTTCTGTACAAGAAACTCAAGTAAGCGGTAATAATAATTATTGTTTTAATGCTTGAGATATATTTCTGTGTAATGTTTGTACATATAGCATTGAATATATATATGCACGTGGATAATGATAAGTATTAAATCATATTTTCACTTAACATACTTCCTCACATGCTCGTTTAGGGCGATGTAACACGTTTACATATATACAGTGTGTCTAATAATTCACAGGCTCTCAGATGTTTAATTTCCGATAAACAAACCGTAATTGCCGACGCGAATAACCGTGTGTGTGTGTGAGTACTGAGTAACGATGCGGCCTCCTGGCTGTATGAGGGGTGCCGCAGGAAAGCAGGATGATCGGAAGTTAAAGGGGGGGTTCTGTGTGTGTGTAGAGCTTCCTTTAGCAACCCTCTCCTCTCCCTTAAATACTCAACGATGTATCACTAAAGGGTTCACACATGCACACAGATTGTCTCTTTTAATTCGCTGTAATGTTGCGGGAATCGATTGTGAAAAGGGCTGACGATAGAATGTGATTTCGCCAGTCATTTCACTAGTAGTATTTCAGTGCCACATGACTGATTTCTAACCACATGTTTATTTGTCAAGTTTTACTGAATTTAAGTACAGATTTAAGGAACGGTATTCGAATTTAAATGTATTTACTTCATCCGTAGTACAATAAATAAATCTATTTTATCTATGTGTTTATTAGTGTGAGAATAATAATGATTTTATTCTCCGAACGCCGGGAGTGTGGATATTTTTTCCAATTAACAAACATCCCGTTAATTAGTTGGAAACATTATTGAAGGTTACAAGTGCGAGTGTGTGGGAAAAAAAATCGGTGATATTTTCATAAATGAATTGACAATATAATTTCCGCTTTTACGGTGATAGGTCAGCACATAATTATTAATTAAATGTATAACAGGGAATAACAACGGTATATAATACAGAATAAACATAGCACAAATCAATACCATACTTGCATGCATATATGTAATAATGTGTACTTAACATATACATACATTTATATATTAAATAAAATATATTAATGTAACTATTATTCGACATGCAATATGTAATTACTAATATAAAACAATAGTGATATTAAAAATATTAATTCTACATTAATTCCAATTAGCAACTAATAACTAATTTTAATATCTTTGTATCTCGGGTGAATAATTCTATTTTTAACAAGACAGTAATCATATTTTTACAATACATTTGAAGGATCACAGATTTAGAATTAGTATTGATACATGTACATCTCTATTTGTATGTTCGCTGCAATGTGTTAGAATTGTTGTTTTGTTCCACCATTCTTGATAATTGTGCCGACATTACAAACTTTTCCCTGTACCTAAATTCTAACCCCTCCACCTCTGGATTGCTATGAGGGTTGCGTTTGTCTGACGTCCCAGTGCACACACATAGGGGTGAGTGAGGGTTGCAGGGTTGTACGGATCGCTGGATTTAACCTCCTCAGGTCGTATTCCCAGCCATTGAATAAGGTAATCTTACAGTAACTTTTAATGTTAGAAGCAAACTGCGTTTTATTGCACATGATAACGATACTAACTGTGCCACAGAAGATCAAAAAGAAACCTTAATTTATAGAAAACCAAATGTGGATAAATACATTTTAGTATTTTATACTCTGTTATATACTTGTGGGTGAGAGTGTACTTGTATTCCTTGTTTCTGGAATAGAATCGACAGTAGAGCAACCGTATTGTTCATCTTTCCAAATCATTTCCTTCCACTTTCAAATCAAGAGCACTTCAAAAGGAACACAAAAACTCAATAATGCAAAGGAATACTTCAATGCCATCTGTAGTTTCATCTCTGAAACTAAGGTTTTTGTTTCACACCGTGTGTGTATATATGTATATGATATAGAGGCATACGTTAGTTTAAATATTGATTTCGTTCTCGCCGCGCACCGCCCCCCAAATGGCATATCAATTTCGGGGCGCATTTGTGTCGATAGAAAAACAGCCTGTCACATCGCGCCACTAACCCTATAACTCAACACGGAGCCCGGGTAGGCCCTGAGATACGACAGATTTCATATATTTTATAGCCACTGTATTATTATTTTTTACCAGCTAAATCCGATCGAAGTATCTTTTTTTTTGCTTTCTCTTTCGCCAGTTTATTTTGATTAATTGATTGTCTTTTTCCACGGTTTTTTTTGTTGTCGATATGTTTCTTTCTGACTTCCTTTATAATGTACACCGTAGTAATTTGTTGATTAATCTTCTCTTTGTTTTATTTTGTTTTTACTGTTAAAAAATAACAGTTAATAAACTCACTGTATGCGTTCTGTGGTATACATGAGCTGCAGTAACTTTTTATATAATTCTATTTCACATACTTATATGTATGTGCGTATGTATATGTATGTTTGGAAAGTAAATTTTGTGAGGCTACCCTTAAAACTTTATGTTATAGCATAAATGAAAGAGCACCATTTTACGAAGTTTGAATGTACATAAATATTATTTTCTCATTCTAATTTCACGGATACTAGTCAGTTGTCTCATAAAACAGAGATCCGTGTAAATTGAGCTATAAAAAAATACAATACATCTCTCTCCCGTGCGCGCATAATATACGTCTTATTAAAAATTTATACAAATCGTTGTAGCTTGCGTATTTGAAACGCCATTTAATCAGACAAGTTTTAAACACATTGAAATTGTATCTTGCGCATGAATAATCAAATATACAGTGTTATATATAAATATAATATTGATAATAACTATAATCTTTATTACAGTCCAGTCATAATTAATGCGTGGGAAATTTATGGAATTAATATGCAAACTTCGATGTAATTACAATCATAAATAATCTAGATTGATGTAGGAGAAATCTAATTTTAACGAAGCTCTAGATTCATTTAAGATTATTACAATATTCATATTGGAATAGTACATTAATATATTCTAATATTACTAAATGTATATTGAATACTGTATGAAACCATACTTGTATACACACACACATATTTAATTACATGCGAATTAATTAAAGAGCTACACACATATGTACCGACATTTAAATGGAATTATATAGGTTGGTTGGTTTCATATTAAAATGAAGTTAGTTTTAGTATTTTCCGCAAAAGGCGCGCAGAGGAAATTAAAATTTTTAATTATCATTCGTATATTAAAAGGATTGTACAGTTGTAAATTCACATTTTAATGCAAGATCATGCCGGGACATTTTTAAGCAATTTTGGAAAATGTCCAAATGAAAATATTTGTTTACTTAGCTGAAATCAAACGAGCGGACTTTACGGATATTTGTGTAAACTTTGCAAAATTATTATAGAAATATATTTTATAATAAATACACATATAAAATTTCTATTATTTAAATTTACAGGTTTAAAATATTAACCTCAATTATAATATCCAATTATCATATACAAATTCTCATATTAATGATTAACATTACAGTAATATATGTTTGTATATTATTAATGACTCGTTATATTAATCTATTAAAAACGTTAAATATTATTAGTATTAATAATGATGAATGTGAGTATTTAGGGAATAATATGAGGCTATTTGGATCGATATGTTTCATTTTGGTAATGCTATTTAAATATTATTGCATGCATATGAATTTATATATCTAATATACATTGTAAATTAAGCTCGCATATTCAAACAGTGCCTGTATGTGTGTGTGTGTGTGAATGTATGTAAATGAAATTCCGAAAACCGACTAAAACACTAATGCCCCGTATATTTAGTTAATTATTCTTTCATTAAATAGAAAATGAACTCGAAATTTCATTACATATTCCAAGATACCCGCGCCGTAGATACATGTTAATGATATTCATTTTAAATGAAGGTTTTTTTATTTGACTTTTAAGTAAAAAAATCAGTTAAATTTTATTCAGAGTTGTATAGTTTCATATGATTACAAATTTTTATATATTTCGCATCTTGACATTTAGCGTAATTACGCGAACTTACTGTGTAAATAATTATGTGGTAGTTAATATGTTACATAATGAGAATAAAAAAAATTCATATTTTACATGGGAAATTAATGTCTGTAATTGTTGTAATGAGCTGCACATTACCTTGACAACAGCAATGTAATCAATGTTATTAGTTTATATGTGTGAATATTAATAATTTATAAATTCTATGATACATAAGAATTCAATTAACAAATGATATTTTAATTTATTACTAAAAAAGTTTTTACAGATATATAGATAAAATTTAACTGCATTTAATTGAAGTTACGTTTAATTTAACGAGTTCACTAATTAAAAATTTAATTTACAAGAACAGTCAAATGAGGACTGGCAATGTGACAGTGTATTGTTGGAACAATGTATATAATAGCATTTGTTTAAATAGAAATAAATGTTAAATTTAATGTGTCTCCCGTGTACTGGCTAATGACAGTAATACATTAAAAATAATTACAATAGTTCATTTTGAGTAATTCTCTGTACGTGTGTGTGTGTGTGTGTGTGTGTGTGTGCATAGTGCAATCTGTTTAGTTAAATTGACAACTGGGCATTTCAACATAACTACAGATGAGTTAACTTCAGCAATGTAAGCGTTCTATTGATCGGGCACAATCGTCCAGTGTAGTTTTACCGGCTATACTAGCATTTACAATTCACCATCACCACTAATAACTTGGACAGATGCCTATGCCCCTGTACGTCGCAACGTCCCGCATCTGGAGAACATATATAGCGCGGCGCGGCATGGCTAATACATATATATCACAATTAATTACGTTACTTGAGTTTGTTCCAAGCTCGGGGAATCCTGCATGAACACTTATGACGCTAGTCGACACAGAGAGATGCGACTACCAGATAAACGAACATGTTTGTTGTTTTATTTTACTGTACAGGCAGAAATTTAATTAAGGATATTTTAGTCTGTGCAGAATTTTATGATTCACGATTCGTTGTTTTTTCTTTTAATTTGTTTTCTTGTTATTTCGTTATAAGAAAAATACGTTAATTTAATAAATATTAAAATGATTATTTTCGTGTCACGAATAACAATATTTTTTTCTGACATTTCAAGATTGCAAAATAGATTGTATGTTTTTATAAATACATTTATGTTTACAATTATTGAGTTAAATTAATTGGAAAAATATGTAAAGTAAGAAAATTCGCTACGCTGAAAATTCGTGTCTACGCGGGATTCCGTCATTTCCTCTTATTATTTTCATGTCTGAAATGTAGTAGGTTGATAATTCAAGAGTACAAATAATAAGTAATTAACGAGAAGGCACACTCCCATTGGTGCAACGCACACACGTACTCTCTCTCTCTCGCTACGCCAAGGTTTCGCTAAAGTGTAGATAAGGTAAATATGTAACTGATATATTCATATTCCCCGAGTCTGTGCTGTGTACACTCGAGCTGTATAATTCACAGTTTGGATTAAGTTTTCTTTGAAAAATAAAACTCTAAGCATTTAGCCGCTATAGTGGGGTGTGCAGACGACAAAAGAGGGGAATCACAGCAGGAGAAATAACCGTTCTGCGGATATAAACACTTTGTAACAGTGTTATTATTTGTTGAGTCACCGTGTATGATTCTTTCTTGGTATTTCATAATTTATATACATATATTGCGCTGGTACAATTTAGAATTACGTTTTTTTTAAATAAAATCATATTTAAATTAAAAATGTATTTTCTCTTATTCAGGTCGTTTCATTATTTATTCAACTTTTCATTTTACAGTCATAATTATTCAGCAGCTGTTTAATTACGCTGAAGTAATTACTTTTATTTAATAATGAGAACAATATTATTCGCTTGTTTGTAGGTCGCATATACAAAACAGTACAAAAATAACTTCTTATTAACGATGCTAAATGGCGGCTCTAATGAAAACAATGCCCGCAATAATATTTCATTCTTTTTTTAATTCGTTCCTCCATTTTTTTATTTCGTGAATGCGCGCGTTCATTAATTTTACTCTTTATTGTTTTTGATCACACAGTCCTTTGCATGGTGCAGTACGTGTGCACGACAAAGAAATTTAAAATAATATTGTTTCATCGGGAAAACATTGTAATGAATTTGTTTCAAATGTATGTTTATACAATTTTGACGTTATTTATTATTCTGGCAATCAATACTTTATGATTCAACAAAATTTCAATGAAACAGTTGTGTATATATCACGAGAAATTTAATTTAAAACAAATGCAACATTGCAGACAAAAATAAGGGACTCGTATTTATGATTGGGAGTGTATTCACGTTAAAATCAATAAAGTAAAATAGCATTTTAAAGTGGCAACACACAAAAACTGCATCAGTGTATTGTATTGGAAGAACTTGCGTCAATATTACTCCCACCTGAAAATCTACAACAAACAAACAAACACACACAGACACACACACATCGAGAGAATGATTGAGGAACTTATTGACTACCTACGAAACTCGGTGTGATTGAACATTTTAAATTACAATTTTCCAATAAACTGTAAATACACCCAGTGATATCCTGCCACGTGGATATCCTGACAAGACAAATTGGCCTTCGATATTGTCAGGTGTAATCTCGTTTCTCGATCTCCATTTTTACATCATCTCCAATAATCAGTGGAGGAAGAAACTTTTAGGCTTTTTTTATGTTGCAATATCATAAAATAAACGTGCTATTCCGGATATCCAATAAAATCCTTGTAAGCTCCCCCCACTACCCGTCCGTGTGCCTCTCGCGTTGCTAGGATTTGCACGAGTCACGACGACCAGGTCACTGGTGGGGGAAGCAGGAGGATGGAAGGGAGAACATAACTGTGCTTTACCGTTAGTAGTGGGGTGGTGGTGGTGGTAGTGGAAGAATGAAAGCTTGTATGTACTAGTGTACTAGCGGGCGTAGTGGTGGGGGTACAGGATAGTGGAGGTGGTAGTACTGACAGGACCTGTGTGTATTGGAGTGGGAGTAGTTTTCATATAAATAGATGTTTCGTTGCCTTGCTAGAGTATAAATAAAAGGTGAAAAGTGAGGATAATTTAATTGAAATTCGCCCTAGTCGACTTGATCCTTTTTTTCTGTTTATTTGTTCGTTCGCATACATACTGGCGGCTCTGTTCGGTTCTTTTTCCCTCTGTCTCTCTCTCTCTCTCTCTCTGTAGAATGAAATATGTTTCAGAGTTTAATTTAGATGTTTAATAAGCTTAAAAGCATGTTTATATTGTGTGACCTTTTCATCAAAGGAACGAACCTTCCTGTTCCACATTTCTAATGTAGAAAATGTTACCGGAGGTAGAAACTTTGTAAATATTATTCAGTAAAATTATTTACCTGTGAACAGTGGAGTTAGCTGTGTATTTATAGTGACATTATATGACGCATATATAACGTTAAAATTATAAACCATATTTACTAGTAAATAAGAGTAATAATTGTTCGTAGTAATAATTGTTTTAATTGTCATAAATGATGATGCATGCGAGCTAATTTCTGGCAATTCTTTCTCACAGATAAATTGCTGAATTTTATTACATAATATTAAAATTTATATTTTAATAATATATTTGATAATGTTTGTTTCATAAAATTCGTATTAAACACTAATTCTTTATGTTTTGTTAGGTGAAACTATTAACATTTTATAAGCTGTCACGCTACTGTTTTCAGTCTTTTAATATCATTATTAAAAATCCACTTTCGTGCAAGTTTTCCTTGCTCGGTTCGCTTCTATTTTTTTTTATCGCTGTAATAAAATTTATAACCCAAAGAAGCTTTGTTCTCCTCTGCTGCCGTGTAAACGGTCCTTACAGCCAAGTGTGGCGGGTGTCGTGAAGTATAATTTCTTCTATTATGCTTCATAAAGGAGGGAGTTTTAAACTAGCGACAGTGCTGCTGCTGGTGGTGTTGGTGGTGGGGGATGGGTGGAGTCCATCCCCCACCACCACCACCACCACCAGTAGCGCTGTCACTAAATGATAATTAAACACTGCACTGTGGCTATAGAGCTTTCTAAAGAGTGGGGGGTGGTGTGTGTCTGACTTTAGAACTGTGTGTGGATAAGACTGAGGACGGCGGTGCATTGCATGTTAGATGAGGATGTAATTGCCGAGGAGGTGTCTCTGGCGGAGATTAAGTAAATTTACTTGCAAGGGATTACAGTTTTACTGATGTTTATATCATCCTTCATAATGAAAATGTTGATATAATTTTATTATCACAAATAACGCTTTTATAGCACTCATAAAAACAATCTGTTTGCAGAATACATTTTATTACAAAATAATCTTCATCTGTTCGTTTGTGTAATGTTAAAAACTATTTGTTATTTATGACAATTAATCTGTTTAAATATTTGCAGAGGAATAACTTTGCTGTAGTATAGGATCGAGTATAACGATGTTGATCTTGTCAATTCTGCTGTTGACCGAACCGAATAGCGTTTATAATCGCGTGTAACAAACAATGATTGTTTGTTTGGTCGGATGCACATCCCCTAGTTACCCGAGCACAGAGTTCAAGCCATGGCAGTGGAACACTGGTGGTATGAAGAGGGGTAGTTTCCATCGCACTCTGTTATCTCCTGTTCGTTTTACATCCCGCGAATCGCATCACCTAATAGGTTAAATTGCATATGAATTACCCCGACTATAGTACGCCGTCTGCATATTATTATAATAGTAATAACATTATCAACACTATGAAACTATTTCATATATACATCGGCTAAATTCTTCTGATCATGAATGATTATTTATTACTTACAGATAAAGTGTAATAATAATATTCGTATAGTGATCTGTAAAAATTTACTCAACCTGAATATGGAAGTAAATTTATTTCAATTTATTGACAGAGAAAAATGACACAAGCTCCCAGAATATTTTCAAAGTCTGCTTCTGCGCGAGTGACTGTAATACCAATTCATATTTCATCGCACAATACGGAGGCCTAAGTGAAATAGAAATATTTATATGATTTATGTAATATACATTGAAATATTTTCAATTTCAATTTTTTACTCATATAGCTACATATATTTTGTGAGTTTTAAATTATTATTTTGTTACAATTTTGATACAAAAGTTCGGTGTAACGAGTAATATAAGATTGTATTTAAATGATGTCACAATTCAGAGAAATGAATGTTTCTCTGTTGGACGGGTGCCAGCAACGCTCCTCACAGCAAACAACTTTGTCAGTTTCAGAATTAAAAATGTCACTTTTTCTAAACGACAAATAGGTTTTGAAATACTCGTGGTTTTACACGGATTAAATGGGACTTTTCGACTCGGGTGTGGTAAAACTGGGTTAGTGGTAAAATGTGTTAACTTTTTAATAACCGTAAACAAATTTAATACAAGTACCACACATCTTTATAGTTATAGAGCGCGTTCTGTTTTTTTAAACATGGCCCGGATTATTTGGTTTGAAAATACAATTGGGATTATTCGTTTCAATGGAAATGTAGGTCAATATTGATTTTGCGTTTGCTAAATTTTCAAATGATTCTATTACACATATATTGAAATATGATCTTGTGTACCTACAGACGAAAAGATGGAAGAATTTCAAGCATGACAAATCACTATGAAAGATTTATTTGTAATACTAGAAATATATGGAAATATACGATGCGAATATCTGATGATAAAACTTCTGATATAACAATAAATTCAAACAATGTATAATTCACTAAGATAAGATTTTGAAGAGTTGCTCCTTTTTGTATTTTCTCTGATAATAAAATTATTTCCCAACTAAATAAATTGAAAATTACAGTACAAGTTAATAAAGACCTATGGAATTCAGTGGTTTTTTCAGAATTTAATTATCTCTTTCCCTTTGCGAGATACAAGCCTTCAAAGTTGACTCGGTAAAAAAAGAGCAAAAAAGCTCGGATTACAAGGACCCTTAGTTAAATATGAAATATGAGAATTCAAACTGATTTTCTGTTTTGAATAATATGTATACATGTGATGTGTGAGTGTTTTATGTAAGTTTCTCTGAAATATTTCTCGTTATCTCCCTTGTCAAGTGCGACTCTGATTTTTGATACTTTTAAACTGATTACTTTAGTATTTCGTGTTTATTGTCAATATATGCATGTATATAGTGGGCGTGTACAGTCTTATAATAAATGTGAGAGGTCAACTAGCCACTCTGTATGCACCAATCAGAAAATGATATTCTCTTTATTGATTATGTGTTTTGTTGTTATTTTTATATTAATAATATAATTTGCCTAAGTTTCTGAATGTACTGTATATACATATTTACATTTTATAACAGTGTTCGCAATACCAGTACAATATAATATGTAGTTTTGCAACTAAAATGATTAAACCGGCGAATGTATGTATGCGTATGAAAACTTCAATATGCTCGTGTACGTAATAGAATTTAATGGTAATTTAAACTACACAAAATAAACCTTTATAGGTTTCACCGTTGCCATGGAAATGGTTTGAAATATCTGACACTGTACACGCCCACATCCATACATACTCACACAGTCATAGAATATA
>JAGJTL010005995.1:46733-57077 GCA_022063505.1 Calosoma granatense | reverse complement strand
ATGTGCAAGTATACATTTTCTACGACTAATGTTATCTGTTGTTGTTCTCTGATGGAAATTCAAAAAAAATCTGACAGACGAAAATGCAAAGGATGCGAGCGTGCGTGACGAACGATTTTTTGTAAAATAAATGGATTACATTTACATTTTCATGCATTCTATTAGTAAGTGTTTCATTTTGAATGATTTCATTGCAGTGTTTTGTTGAAACATATTTCTATATTATGCAGGTATTTAGATGGAATTATTTGCACATTTAATAAAGTGTCTTGTTTTTTAATCATTTTTTATCTTTCATCCGTAGTTCATTTAATTTTCATCGAGATTTCCGACCGGACTCACCGTATCGATTAGCATACCTCTCTCTCTTTCTTTCTTGCACTGCCATAACGAACCGGTAAAAAAAGAACCGTTTGCCCTAATTGCATGTTATCGTCACTTTATAAGTTTACCACAAATTATCTGTGAAATACCTGGCCATTTCTTTCTGTTCCATTTAATTTTCTGCTTCACTGCGGTCTCCTCTCTGTCTATGGCTATGCTGTTGTTGTTCTTTCATCTTTTACACCGCTTTTATTTACTTCTCTCTGCGTCCGCGCACCGCGTTTCTTTTTTATACCTTTATATTGTTGGAAACACTGAGACAGATTTTATTTATAGATGCGTCTCATTTGCATATTTTCCACTCGTGTTGTTTCGTGTTCTTTTTTCCTGTTAGAGGCGTGCCCCGTATAGATTTCGAGCAGAATTTTGAAATGTCGAATAACTTTTTTTTATGACTGGATTCTTGAAAGTATTACTTTGTGATTATAAATTATACTTAATATAGGAGTTGTGGCTCGTAAAAATGAAATTAAAATCTTGATATTATAAAAATGTGACATGCCTTACATGCCTGTCGAAGTGAAATATGGTTTAAGAAATGAGAAAGTCATTTTGAATGTCAGTAAAAAACAACCTGCTCTTTTGTAATGAATATATTTCGGCCTGGTTTAAAAATTGAACCTTGATTTTATTTATTTTATGGAAATGAATCAAAAGTTAATTGAAAATTTACATAAATTAATACGATAGTTTCAAGGAAAAAAATCTTTTAGTTAAACGTTAATATAATTTACATAGAGAAAATTATCTGATGTCATTATAAAGAAGAAAATAAAGTAGGCGAATTATCAGGACAATCAACAGCTTAGAGTCGGAAGCTATGTGGATACTCGTATAGTAAGTAGTAATAGTGTAGCAAAGTCTGAAGTTGTTCAAATAATCGATAACAATGGCACCCCTTGTTACTTGTGCGCGTAAAACGACCCTTACAAATTTCAGGACGAGCCGAGCCCTTCACACCATCACTTTTGTATATGAACAGAAGTAATTTATGTGGGTGAAGAAGCAGTTTAACCGTTCTAGGTGAAGGGAATGATAAAGAACAGAAGGGATGATGCGACAAGAATTGACGGATGAATATAAGAAAGATTGGATGAAAGATGTATGGGTCGCGTAGCGAAAAAAACAGAATTGCATATGTAACATATCTGCATGAAAAGTGACAACGAAGATGATAATCTATTAAAAATTTGAGGAGATGAAAGTCTAACAGCGTGTAAATAGAAAATTGTCTCAATCTTATACGAAGTTTTAATTTATTAATACACATTTTATATTCTTTATAAGATCACAAAAACATTTTTATTCTACATCCTTTTTATCTTTCCCCGTGTTATCTTGATCATACACAAATTAACTACAAGGGTTGATTCGAAAACGCCGGACGAAATAATTTAAATTCAAAACGTGAATCTCATTGCACTTTCATGAATAAATTAATTTTTGTTGCATTTACATTTCTTCTTGTGTTACCATCTAGATAATAATTTTCCGAATTTACACTGCGATATATATACACACACACACACAGAATGTTGGTTATACTGCGGTCCCCTGTGACTCACTCCCAGTACTATCAACAACGGTAACAACGATGTGGCACATTCACAATATACACACACTATTTCACTACCAATTACAATTTTATCCACAGCTTTCTTCGTGTACAGTTCCTGTACTATCTAATGTGTTTTTCTTATTAGATTTTTCTTATTCTTCCAAGCTTTACTTTTAACGTAGCAGAGTAGAAGTTGTTATCTAAATAAAAACAAATGCAGACACTAAAGTATTTACGAAATGTATGTAGCATATAGTAGTTCTGTATGATTTAACTTAGTTTAATGTTTTTTCCACAGAGTGCTTTCATAAAGAAAATTTAGATTAAATTATTCACGACTATGAAACTAATTTTAAATCTCGCCTCTCAGATGTTACACTTTTATTAAGATAAAATATTAGCACATACATGTATAATGCTATGTTCTTCTTGTAACACCCTGTAGAAAATAAATGTGAAATATTGTAATACTAAATATGCATAGCCTTTTAAATAGAAAATCAGATTGATTATCTGAGCATGGCATTTAATACTTTCAACTCCCCTGCAAAGTTCATTATATTCGCCCATCAGTATGCACCCTTCTATAACAGGTGTATATGTCTGTGCTGCTGCTGCTGCTGCTGCTGATGACGGTGTTGGTAGTGGTGGTGGTGAGTTAGTAGAGGGCGTAGGAGAGCGCGTGGTTAATCAGTTATGGTTGTACATTTCCAATCATGCGTGGTTGCATTTGATTAGTGGATCCTAGGTTCATATGTCTGGTTATCAATTACCAGTGCCCCGGTATCTCTAATAAGTTCAGTACACTAACATAGAATTATAACCATGACAGTTGGCTTGTCAACAAAACATAACATATACTTGTAACCATCCATATACAAATTATCCACACATACACATATATACTTACACTGCAGCACTCAAAATATTGTTACATGTACCTTTTTAACTGATTATATCAATATTTTGAAACATTGGCATTATATTTATAAAAATATTCACAGCGGCCAAGAAATTTAATTAATATAAAACATAAAATTCTAACAAGTTATTAATATTTTCTTCTTGTTTGTTCCAGGTAAGGACAGTTACTTCCAATTAATATTCTAGTACATATAGTGGTAAGAGATATTTTAATATTTTTTCAGAAACTTTACCTAATATATCAACAATATTTTATGAATATATTTTTTACTAAACCGAGAGTCCATCATTCACAGTTTACAAAAATAAAAAACGGTAACAAAAAACTAAAACAGATTAAATTACATTTCGGTGAATGATTTGATAAATCAGATGGAATACAATTAAAAATAAAAAAAAACTTGTATCGCAGACTAGCAAAAAAATTTCGTACAACAACCGTGGCTGATATTTTATGTAAAAATACGCTGAAATTCCGTGCTCATTGTTTATCCAAGTCTGACGCAGGAATGCAACTGGAATAACAGGTTCCAGTGTTTTTACTGCAAACTATATATATACATACACACAACAAGCAATAGTATTAGTACAAGTACCGACATCATTTCAAATACTAGATAGAAAAATTCTAAATTACAATATCAAAATAAATATACTTGCTTGCGGCTAAACTAAATATTGTTCTCTCATCTCACAGAATTAATTATTAATTTTTTCGCAAATATTCATATGAATTCATTAGTTGTCAATATAAAATTGCATTAAGCTAATTAATATTTAATATCATTCGCTGTATATACTTAATTAATTTTTGATAATGGCAGACATATTCGATAATAATTGACACAGTAACTTGATTAAACTAGAATGGATAAATTATTTGATATTTTTGTGACAAATCCCAGTCTGTTTCACTCTCACGCGCTTGTATATATGTTCATGGTTTTTTCTCTAATAAATCATAGTTCATATGTCATAAATGCCATATCCGTTTGTCATGATGTATATGTATGTATGTGTGTATTTGTAAATAAAATTATAAATAATTCATATACAACATTGTACTTTATCCTGTCTGACCATAAACACAGATAAATGTACTATGGTACAATCATTGGAAACTATACATGGTGCTCACAACATAGTAATTTATTTTACTAATTACCATATATTCCATGTAATAATATAACGCATTCATTACCAAGCGTCATAATGTGTAGCTAATATTACACATTTTTATTTTATGCTGATTCCGCGAATAGATTTATCGTTTTCGGCGAAAACTAATACGTGTGCCAGAGGAAAAATGAAAATTATATATTTATATGCGCACTACTGCTATGTGTATGAAAATATAGTTTAGTTATAAATATTGTTATTAAATTTGCACCATCTGCTACTGAAATATTAAAACAAGATGACGTGTTTATATTAGTTTAAATACACGGGACATATGGAAACAATCTTTTCTTACGGAAGAATAGAAGAGAGAGTAGATGCAGAACATCACGTCAGACTTTTCTTTCTTTTGAAGAAATATTCTCGTAATGGTGAAAATAAAATTTCAGTCGAGTTCTTTTCTTTTTCGACAAGTCTTTCAACTGGATAGTGCATCTTTTTATTTGCAAATGTCAACTTTGTAACTTACACAGTAGAGATGATTTTAAATAAAAATTTCACGGCATTCATATAATAGTTTGTTTTTAACATTTTCTGCAATTCATTTACAAGGTTATAAAAATACAATTTTATAATTACAATTTATTATCAGTAAATAAAAATAATTGTAAAAATCCACTGTTTTGTTAGTTAAAAATGTGTTTAATAAACTATTTCAAACAGTATACAGTGTATGTTATTGACAGTTGCTATAAAAATGATGAAAATTTTACAGATATATGTATAAATAACTTTGTAAGATAGTATGAACAGTGTTTAAAATAATGATATTGCAAATGAACATTGAATTATGTGCAGGTGTGGTACAGCGTTTAGAAAATACCGAAGCAACATGCTCTAGACGAGAGCGACATCATAAATTAGATAAATTATGCATCCCGCTTGTTCACTGCTTGTCGTGAACACCTTACCAAACGATCGTAAATTTCTATAAAGTGGCTAATTTTTAAAATTATAAATTAACTCCATATACATTCTCTGCCCACATTAACGTGTACTTACATATCTTCACTGTTCATCTAACTAGCACAAAATAGAAACATCATTAAATAATTACAGGTTAATTTATAAATCATACTGAAATCGAAAAAAATATAACGTAGTTTATATTTGTTCATTTGGATATCGAGTTCTGTCTATTAAGCCTTGTTTATTAATTGAAAAATATTTTATTATAATTAACATTTAATTATACATCGCTTCACTAGTTGACGGCGAGTGAATGATTAATTTATTATTAATTATATTTTGAAATGTAGACAATTGCGTTACATAGTGATAATATTGAACAACGTTGTGTTAGCAAAAATTGACGGGAGTAATTTGCATTTACAATAAGCTGGCATTTTGAATGTATTGTTAATATGTAGCAAGGTATTAAATGTAATATTGGTACCGTGCTTATGCAGAATGCAGTCTGCTACATAAATCTATACCGCTCTCTGTGCAGTTGGGAGATTGTGGAAACCAACCTCGTGTACACTAGCAATATAGAGCGGCATATACACACTCTCACAATAATAATACACATCGACAATCAAGTAATACACATACGGTCCTTAGTAATAGAATAGAGACAGTGTACATTACAATTATTTCAAAAATAACAAAACTAAAAATTTATTTGTATTGATAATTTGCAAATCTTACTAACTTGTATAACTGCAGATATTTATAATTGAATAATATTAGAAATTGACTTTAATCTATTGATATTTACTAGAAAACTGGGTCTGAATACGGTCCATGAATTTAATTACAAACTATTATATACATACATTGATGTTTATATAGGTAAATCCAATACTTTGCCGCTTCTAAACTAATGTGATCCTATTTTATAAATGCATTCATTAGATGACTGTATGCTTTCGGAAATAAAGTTTGATATTAATATTACCCATCTTGAAAACATGTAACCACTTTGATAGCATTCAATATCTATTGTACACACATGTGTATTTTATTTAAGTGTCCAGTTGGACGCAAATATTTAAAAATCTCATACATACAAACATATTCTGTACATACGGGTTGTCTGCACAAATTTATTTTATTTTCCCTACATGCTGTAAGCGTTAATTGGTATCACCAGTTTAAATTAATAGTGACACGTTCAAAGTGATTACATTTTTACTGATTTATACGCGGAGGATTATAATGTGTTTTATTAAATATATGCGTTATTGATTTTATATATCTATGAAATCATATTTTTTTAATTATTACTGATAATTATATAAATAAAATATGTTGTAGCAGAAATCACATGCGCACTTAAGTTGAACGGTTAATTTTAATAAACAGTGAAGCATCTATTTAGTTAGCGCACGGGCCGAAGCCAGTTGTGTGTGCGGGGCCAGTTGAGCCGTAAAAGAAGTAGAATAAAATAAAATAAAAACTACATACCATGAGTAGAGTGGAAGAAAATAAAAGAGGAAAGCCGACCAAATGGCCTATCAATATTTATAAGTCTGCCGACCTGTCAGTGTGTGTAGTGAAACAAAAGCTAACACAGCTACTTGTTACCATCCAGAGCATTGACTTCATTGTATCAATGTGAACATTTCAAACAACAATCTTTCAACTATTTTACTACAAATAAATCCACCAGCATTTATATTTATTCTTCTTCTTTCTCATTAATAACTTGTATTATTAAAATCATATTTTTAACCGACGCTGCAAACTTACATATTAATGTTATTATTATGTTGAAAAAAACGTAAAGAAAAAAATATATTATGGCACGCCTATGAGTTAGCTAAAGAATGTATTTTTGTAGTATATACTTTGAAAAGTTACGTTCAAAATGTAAATTAGAAAGATGTTTCTCAAGAAGTTTCCTTGGGGAAAAATGAAAGAAAGAGAATGAAAACAGGATGACGTCTTTCAAATTTAAGTACAGAGATTTTATTAAAAAAATAAAATATAAAACCTTTGCTGAAAATCAATACATAGACAATCAACAGTAAAAAACTGTAGTCAATTCACCGTCGTTCAACGCTAATAAAAATAGCGATTTTATTACGAACCACGTAGAACATTTTATAACAATGATTTCACTCGTAACTTTTCAAGGAACACAAGTCTCTACTTTATATACAAATATCAATATAAACACAGGTGTATATGTATATAATCTTATATGTTCAGTCTTCGTGTGTATGTGTACGCTCATATATACTGCATGGTAATATACATTTCTTATTCAGAATGTACTTCTAAACTTGAACAGAATCAAATATATAACGTATACACTAACAGCTAAAATACGTGAATACATATTTATTCTGTTTTTGTTGGCAATAATCTGTTAGTAGTATTTTTATTCTCAATGTTAATTAATTACACATTTCATTATTGACGTTTTATTACTTTACAACAAAACAAATTTAATTACAACTGTTTCCAGTAATAAATTAATTTTTCCCGAAGCGAACAAACAAACTAATCTAAAGTTTAAATGTGGAATTTATTAATAAATCATATTTGTAATTGCACGCTCTGGTTCGTTCACAACTTAAAGGTGAAACGAGTGGAGGGAGAGGTGGCGGATGTCGACATTTAACGTTTGATAAATTGGATTTAATTAATTTAGAAAAAAAGCCATGCAATACGAGATTCGTGCTGGTATACAAATATTTGAAAACTGTACAGTTCAGTTTCAATACACATAAACCTGTATATTTACTACAAAGAAATACTGATAATGAATTGACTAATTAATATTTTAATCCAAATTGATTGGAGTCCTAAATTAGTTCTAAAAAATATCAAAATCAATATGCTGTAATATTTACAACCAAAGTCCAAAAAACTCCAAATACGGTACCAAATATCTTAATTTATATCACTATATTTACAATGGTACTATGAGTACATATTATACTTGTAATATTTTATTACAAATTAGAATAAAATCCGTCGCACATATGATTTGCACTGCGATTGTTATCAAGCGTACAAGGACACAAACAGGTCGCATGTCAACTGTGAAAATAACTAAGTTGTTCTAGAAAATTAGCATGTACGAGTTATGAATATGAATATAATAAATTATTCTCAAGCACAGTATATATGAGCATATATACCGTCTGCATTTTATCATACATTTCGCATTATTTTCTCCATATAATTTGTTCTCTTCGTTTTTAAGAAAAATGAGAATTGACGTTAATAATATATATTTCTAACTTTATTAAAACAATATTTGATACAATTATGTGTTTATCAATGTTACTAATTACTTGGATATTTATGTAGATATTTGTAGAATATTGTTGTATTGACATTTCAATATGTTAGTATTTGTACAATTTGTAATCAAGTACAATGTAGTACCTATTTATCACACTGCCGCAAGACACACGTTATTAATGTTCATGCTGTTTCAAGTGCAGTTTTGAAATAATTACAGTTTCCTAGTCTCATTATACACTTGTGCAGAATTGAACCAGGAACTCTGAAAATTTCTTACAAATATTTGTGGTGATATTTTATTAATATTTATCATAATGATAACACAAATATATCTCGTGTTAGTTAGACTTCTATATATATTTTTGACAGATTATATTCTTCTGTACATATTTATGTTTAAACTAGTAAAAATACATGAATATACGTTTGAGTATCACTGATTATATTGTATGCAGAACTATGCTGGTATGTACATATTCCGTGTTGTAGGAAATTATTACTTGTAATCACTTGAGAAACATAACTGACCAATGCGTGCACCTGCTGAACATTTCATACGCTCGCCTAATGTGCAGACAACCAGCAGTGCACTTCAGTATTACTGTACAGTATGACAATATTTCGCAGAATAGCATTTCACAATTTCACATACATATAACAACAACAACAACCGTCTAGTAATATATTAGTAAGAGTATACACTATGCACATACGTACATTGTCAGCTGAAATAGCAAACAGACATTCCGTAATTAATTAGAATGTTTCGTGATTGTTTCATTTAAATATTAATGAAACTTGATCAACGTAAATTATTCACAGCGAATGCCATGCATTTAATTATTTTACACTAACATACATTGTTTGTCTCTAATAATTTGTCATTATTAACTTTACACTGTCTAATTTTATCTTGTTTATTTTGTCCGACGGATTTTATCCGAAATTGAACTTTTTGGTGGAGGCGCGTAGGATATACAAATAAGAACTTTGTACCTCTTGGTCGGAATGGGTTGAAAATATAACTTCTCGGTTTTTTTTTGGGCGTAGATTAGTAATATACCATCAGAATTTCGAGTTCTGATTGTTGAGATCATATGTATCTTGTCAATTAATATTCTGCTAGAAAGCATCTGCTTGTTTGAGCTGTTGCAAAAAATACAGTTAAATTATTCGTTGAAGCCAACAATTACAATTATCTTCCTCATAAGAAACTACTCTCACAGTAAGATTTTATTAACTTAATATTTTAACTTTACTTTTAACATGTACAAAGTTTGAAATTTCGTTTCATAGTAAATATATTCTACAGTACAGCTTAAAAATAAACTCACTAAAACCACGATACATAAAATAAGTAGGAAATAGTAAAAAACGCATTCATAACTCCTGTTTAAGAGAGAGAGAGAGCAAGTAGACGTAGAAACACGATTCACAAGTTGAAAAATCGAAATCGTAATACACTTTTAGCGCAACGCACCCTCGCCCTGGCCGTCAGATCAGTGTAAAGAGAAAAACAAATACACAAAAGTTCGATATATCTCAGATTTACAACATTGAACTGTCGACAACAGTGCCATATTTTATGCGTACCGTAGCAGAATGGGGAACTAGCGGTGTCTGGTCATCCCCTTAACATAACACGTAAGCAAGAGCCATTACGATATGATGTATGTATTGTCAGTGTTGATGGAATAAAAATATACACATATATTTATATATTTACATATGATGTCAGAAGTTATTTCCAGTGGTAAATATCTGTAGTCTGCAATATAATGTTCATATTCTCAGCACGATGAAAAATATTTATATCTTGGCAGACTATTTTAAATTGTACGTGTGTAATATTTATTTACGAACTATACGTATATTATATGGGTAATAACACTGAAATTTATAGCTTGTAAAATGTATACATTTAAAATAAATACAGTATTTATACAGACAGTAAATAATTACATTAAATTATATATGTATGGATGATGATGTTTAACTTTATAATTTGCAAGAAAGGTACATTGAATGTCGTGTGATGGAACTTAGTGCAAGTAGTTCAATTTAATAGTTGAATAGGAAGTTTGTCGTATGAATGG
>JAGJTL010005995.1:0-25450 GCA_022063505.1 Calosoma granatense | reverse complement strand
GGGTCGATGGTTTTTTAATCATTATCGGATTCGAGTTTTGTTTTATTGTATTTTTTGCTCGATGAGAAAAATCAGTTTGAATGTCAGCAGGATTTTAATGTACAAGTTGTATTACAATATGTTGTTTAGTTCAAATAAAAAGTTAATGTACTAAGACAGGCAACAGAATTTCAAAACAAAATATTTCAAAATATATTTTTTTAGACACAACTGCCTTTGGGCTTCTCAAATTTTTATGGACCGTGACTCAGTTTCGAAAACGGAAATTTTTCGCTACTCACCCGCTTGTTTATTTGAAAAGAAAGTGAGGAGGAGTTGAATAAAATAATAGCACAATAACGAATGATGACAATTTAAAATTGATTTGATATAGATTTGCAAGTTGAAAGAAACTAGACGGAAATAGTAATTCTTATAACTCTCTTTAACTGAATTGAATTTGAATCCTTCATGAGTAAATTTTTTTTAATGCACGTGTAAGCTGTGTAACACAACCCACTTCACACGCACGTGTTGCGTTATCAATTGATAAGAAAAACGAAATATTACCGATGAAATATTTATTTACATTGAATGAACACTATGTTTTATACATGTTTAATGACAATAATTAGTAGTACAATAATAGTTTGATTACAATTAAAATTTGAATATTTCGGGAATCAGCTGGGCTGTGTCATCTACTTTAACATGTTGTTTCGGGCAGCATACTTCGCTCTTTGCACATCTGAAACGAGAAATTACCAAATTAATTAATTTATCTGTCGATTTCAAAACTAAACATGAATATTTTTCAACCATATAGTATATCAAGTATAATTCAGCGTTTGCTAATAAACATTGTTAATTTTTACTATAGAATCTTAGAATGTATAAAAACGTAAGTGAATTACAATTTAGTGTTCAAATTAACACTTTGACTGCCGATTTTCGAAAGTGAAACACCCACTATGATGTGTATCCAAATGGTATACACATGGCAGTAAGAGTGTTAATACTGCAATAACGTCTCCTTCTATTTGCTATTTCTATATGCACTACATTAATCTAACAATCCATAAGTTTCCATCGTAAGTTAAAATACACTTTAGTTCTGTCAGATTTGATTTGCAATTCTATTTTGATTGAGTCCTACCTGCTCGCTGTTTCTTTCTGGATACTGTCTGCTTCTGTTTTATCTTGCGGTATGTCACAAGAAGTCGCTCCCACACAGACACATTCCATCACAGCCGGTTGTGGGTCGTCAGTGGCGGGCGCTGACAAAACACTGACAGTGACATAACAGCAAACCAGAGCAAACAGCACTGTTGTCTTCATCATGTTAGTATATATATCGTTATATTATCACACACCAGTTACTCGAGCACAATTAACCTGTGACACCTGACGATTCTCACATTTATACCAGCCGAGATCTGCATCTACCCTCTCTCTCTCACACACACACTGACCATGTATTCATCTTTCAAGGTCAATGGTAAAATCCCACCATTAGCTCTGTAAAATGACGTGCTTATGCAAATAGATAGATGTCAGATTAAATTGTAGGATTTTCCACATGAATTCTGTAAACTTCTCAGTAAGAACAAGTTACTGGTTGGGATGCAGTTTTTTTAGCAATATTTTTACTATTTCATCTTAATTCACTAGGGAATACCTGCAGATGGTGCTGAAGAATCTGTGGTCAACGTGTGTTTTAGTGGTCAACAGATTATATAAATCTTGATAGTTTTTTTTTTACAGAAATAAACTCAATATCGAATAAACAAACATACACTAAAGAATATAAATTAGGAATTAAGTTATGGAATTACCTATTTTTATTCTTCTGACAAAGAATTTTTTTAATAAAAAGAATAAAGTAAAAATTAATTTTTTTCTAGAATTCTTATATTTACCAATAAATATGTATAAATTATGAGATATATATTTAATAAACAAGTGTTTGTGTTGTGTAAACTGGCCTTTTCTGATCGTCTAGAATTACGAAGGACAACCACTTATTTTTCAATGAATACACATAAATTTGCTAGATTACTTCGCTGTTATTTTTAATAAAACTTTATTAGTAATTAATGTTTACATTTTGCATTGGAAATATCTTTCAGAAATACTTTGTGTTTGTACTTCGCAGTGGTTAGGGAATGTTTATATAGTTCGGCGAAAACATACTGGGATTTTAGTTGTAGAGAACATATGGTCGGGGACAGCAAAAGCTACTAACTGGAGAATCGCACCTGAAACAGACATAAATGATAAGATTAAAACTATTCTTCTAAAAAGTACAAACACAAAATGAACAAGCGAATATTCTCAAAATTAACATACTGCTTACAGTCTACATAGATACGTATTGTCTAAAGTTTATTCACAACTGGGGATTGACAAAATAAGTTAAACATTACACTTAGAATTTAAATAAACAATAAACTCTTACTTTCTGAGCGATGGTCCATCGTAATCACAAGACGTGGATGGCACACATAGACAATCAGGAGCCGGTGGAGATCTACCAATGACAACGCCAAACGTCATCAAACATACAACAATTGCCAAGAAAGTAGCAACCAGCTTCATATTCATATCAAATGCAAAAGCCTTCTGTAAATAACGAATACTGACTTAGGTAGAAAATAGATTGTTGCTTATATATGAGATTCTAGTTGTTTTTCTTTTAGATAATTGTTTTGTTGACTTTTTCTATAATTAATCATGACTAGTTTTTTACTGCGTTTGATGTACAAATGATATTGCGAATTATGATTGCATAATCGGTTATGATGAAATAAGAGTCATTATTTCAATATGGTAATGAATATGTATTGTTTTAAGACTAAATGCTAAAGTAATCTTTATGTTTTCCTGATTTAAGCAGAACGTCATAAGATATAAATGATAAAGAAAATAAGATTTGTAAAGGCTACTAAATGGTAAATAGAATGGTAGCTATATGAAGTTTCAATTCCAATTTGAAATTTGTTACTAATTATAAAGATATACGAATATTTGTATTATCCAGTTATGGATATTTGAATGATGATATTGTTTTCTGTCAGCAGTTGCTGGCGAGCAGGAATGTAAAGGGCCTGCTGTGATAGTGCTCAGCTACCCGCGTTACTGCAGATATCGTTCGTTAATGAAACGACTCGAAGGTGTCGAGGACAAATGGCTGAAGAATTCACTGGTGGCCGCCCTTGGTGGATTCATAGCACCGTGCAAGAATACACGCGTCCTCTTCTGCCGAGACACATTCGACTATCCCGATCTAGAAGGACACGAACTGCTGTGCAATCATTTGGCACCGAAATTGAAGGGTCGACCGCGGGGTAAAAGAAAAAAGCGCAGTATATCACCGGGCGGATCTGAGAGCAACGAATCTGAATCTTCAATGTCCGCTGTCACTTCGACAACTATAAAGGTAAATGTTGTTCAGCCTGTACATGTATCCGGTGTAATATTTATATGTGATTCCAGACAAGACTGACGACAGCAGGCGGAAGGAATGGTTTACGCTGTAACAGTACGACATCTCCCCGACGGAGTACCAGAAGTGCTGAGAATGTAGAAGAACGAGATTTCCTAAACAAACTACATGCATTTATGAAATCCCATCGCACACCCATAGGTCGTATACCTTCAATAGGATACAAAGAGAGTAAGTATTTTTACAAACAAACATTTCCACTACATACATATGCCCGTATTACTAACATGTATTTGTTTTTACATTTACAGTTGATCTATATGCATTTTTCACCAAAGTACAAAAACTAGGCGGCTACGACAGTTGTACAGCGAATCGTATGTGGAAGCCTATTTTTGATGAACTTGGTGGAAATCACAATAGTACAAGTGCTGCCACGATAATGCGGCGACATTATGAAAGGTTTGTATACACAGAATGTTTCACTACACCTGATCTCGTACTTAACACTGTTCTTCTCCATGTGTTACAGATTACTGTTAGCTTATGAAAGACATATCAAAGGGGAAGAATACAAACCATTACCGGTGTCGGAACGTCGTAGACTGAAGAGTAAAACTTCCAGTTTCAGTGACGCTGAAACCAGTGAAGGAGATCGATCCAGTAGTGGTCATAGTACACCGGTACCAACAACATCTGTACCAATGGCAGCAACACCGACCACACCATCAACACCCACTGAAATCCGAGTAAGAATTCATCAACCATTTGTTGATACTTTGAATTATATTCATGCTGATTTTTGTTCTAGCAGGAGTTCAGTGTACCTGAGAAAACGAAAAGTGAAGGCAAAGTATCATCATTACGAAGTGTCCGAGTCAAACCAGAACGTCTCAGAGATCTCTCGCAGAAAGACAAACCACTACCAGCGTCCACAGTGGACAAACCTAATCCGATCGCGGCAAATACAAGTAGTTTACCCGAGAAGAACTCGTCGAATGTACCGGTTACAACCGCAGTTGCTCCGGTAGTAGAAAAATCCGTACCCGAAAAGAGCGCCTCGCCATTGGAGGGTAAGGAAAACATCCCCGTTATGAACATGTCCGAGTCGAATATGAGTCAGACGAGGACAGAAGACAGTGACGATCCCATAGAAGTACCTTACAAACCACCTACGCCAGAGATAATAGACTTGGACGCGGAACCAGAGCCGAGCGGTGTGATGATCTCGGGTAGTAATAACATGTTGTACGACGTCAAAAAACGGAAGTTGGATATCCTGAAGGAAGGCGGACTGGAAGTGACGGCCATCACGGCATTGTCAGATCCGATGAGCCGCGAAGGACGTCCGAGTGTCATTCAGCATCCGGTGCCGCCGTCCGGCGTGCCGAAAAGCGAAATGGGTAATCTATCCATCACTGTCACGTCGGACGCACGTCGTATGCCGCCGCCCGTGCCCGTGTCCAGATCTCAGTCGCCCAAGAAGAACCTGCTGTTTGCTCCGTATGCCCGACATCCCATACAAACACCGGATGTACCCAGTCACCGGCGACCCGCCATCGATGTGCGATTGGTTGGAAACTCAAAGTTTCCGCCGAGCAACAGCGCCAAACCAACGGTGAATGGTAACGCTCCGCCCAAAGTGCTACAGTCTCGCTCCATCTACAGTTACTCGGAGCGAACGGTGTACGGTAATCCGAAAGACCCGTTCATGCCTCCGCCCCATTCATCGCAAGTCCCCCGGCATCTAGTTCGTACACCCGCCACTAAGCCGACCGGAGGCGAGGTGCTGGACTTGACAGTGAAAAGTCCACAGAAACCTACAGTGGAGATAATGCGGGTGCCGACAGTGCCTTTGTCGACCCGATTACAACCGCCACCGCCGCTGCCAGTGAGAGAACACTCTGTGAAAAACTTTCTTAAAAACAGTAGTGTACCACACATCGATGCTCGAGTCGGTTCTAATCTCGAGATAACCTTAGTCAGCGGCTCGAAAAACGCGCAGAAACTTCCTCCGCCCGCACCTAAAATGCAGCTGATGAACAACAACAACCACCACCACCAGCAGCAACATCATCCGCATCACCAAAGACCGCCGCAGAAGCGTTCGTCCTCGGGTAAAGTTGTGCCGAACAGCAACAACCACAAACCGTACGAGAACGGCAGTAGTTACGGACATGCGCAGACACTTGCGCACGCGCACGGGAACAAGAGCGGTGGAGGTGGAGGGGGTGGCCTTGTTATACCGAGTCCACATAGTATGCCGGCAACGAACAACCGCGCCGATTTAGCTAAACCGGTGGACAGTGGACTGAAACATTCTGTACCGTTGACGGCGTCCAGTACGAGTCCGTTTGCGGCGCCCATGTATCCCAGTTACTTGTCGCAACTGAGTGCAGCGGCCGCTAAGAATATGCCCGCCCCGTACTTGCCAATGTTGGATCCGATGTACTATACAGCACTATGCTCCCAGGGCATGTACCCGCCCGGCCCGCTGGCTGCTGCGCCGCCCATGTTCCCGCCCGTGCCCACCATGGATCAGCTACAGTTGTACAAGGATCTTATGGCACACAGCGCCCGCGGTCGATTCTTCCCGCCGCCGCAAGAGGGTAACATGTCTATAACATCGGTCGGCCAGCCAGACAATCCTAACGCGAAGAAATAAAGTGTACATGGATGTTGTTAGCCGTGTATCTAGTGATGATACTTCACTGCATCATACTATTACTATTCCTGTAAATAATGTAAATATCTGTGTGCATTGAACATACACGACGTTGTTGCTAATGAATATATTCTATATTTACAATGTGAATTATCTGTGTACGTTGGTACATTGGAATGAAATTATTATGTACATTGACTAGTACTACTATTACTACCATTATATGGGTATGTACATTGTGTTCAAGTTATTCAGCGACTTCAGACATATAACGAAACGTATTATACCGGAGCAACTTTGATATTCTCTACAGCGTACATGTGGAATAGTGGAAATATGTATGATTACGTGAACAGCGGGTAAAAGGTAAGCAACATTATTCATACACACTTGTAGTATTGTCCTCTGTGGTTTGATTGATGTGAAATATTAGTGAATATCAAGGTTACTCTGGTATTTCGCTCTAAATCAGTAGCTACTTCTCGCGTTCTTTTATGCCAAAGACCCTAGTTCTGTTGTTTAAAACAAAAACACTTACGTTATGTTGCGTTTACGTTCACAATTCTCTTGAAACTGACTGGTCCTTGTGTGTACCCCTGTATGTAACGTAGGGGACGCCTAACGATAAAGTAATAATTACATGTGATTAATTAATTCGTCTTGTTTTGTTGGGAAAATGAATCGTTACGAGTTCATCACCAATGTTGTGAATAAAAAGAAAGTATAAGAAATAATATATTCTTTTACAAGTGCTATCTATATATAGGTATATGTATATATAGGTACATGTAGATAATCAAAAATACAATAATCGGATCACAAATTGTATTAGAATCGAGTAATTTCAAGCACTTAAACAAAATCAAAATGTACACTCATTTCATGTCGCATATTATACATACATATATACATGAGTACGACCAATTATTCAGTTGTCTGATGCGACTTTTACAAAGATAAAACCGAGAAGGTTTTACGTTTAGCAAAGAAAATAATTTCACATTTACGTTAAATTTTGTTGTTTGATTCAGAATGGAGCATTTCTGTATATTGTTTGTATAAATAATTTCATTTACATTTGTACAGTTGTTAATAAGTTACGCAAGTAAGCCATGTTATTATTTTCTTGTTTAGTTTAGTATTTTATATATGAATAATAATATGCGCGGTATCTTACTAAATATTTTGTATATGAGTGTCAAATCGTGGCAAGATTAATATAAGTATCTGTGATTTATTAAAGAAAACAAACGAATATAGATATCAACCCATCCCACCTCCACTCCCTGAACCATTTATTTCCTTTCTCTCCCATTTGTCCTACAGCCCACAACTACTGAACATTGTTGTATAACCGAAATGTTTTGTTTCATTGGTTCGTTGTTCGTCACACGAAATGATTGTTTTTCTTTAAATATTATAATAGTTATGTATATTTTCCTTGTACACCATATTGTAAATATCTTTTACTTTTGTAATGAAATAGATTGATGTTAAGCTAAATATAGTAATCTACATAAAGCCAATAAAACATTCAAGACAGTGCGAATTTCGTTCATTTTAATTACTAATACTTACATTAATACATATACGTATATTAGTACTAACAAACTCTCTGGGATCTATTGTTAATCAGGTAAGATACATATACCGCTAAGTGGAGGGACATTCTGTACATACAAGTATTGTTGGTTGCTTCCGGTGAAATTAGATCCGCAATATTACATAGAGTATTCAATATTTCAGTTTAATCATAAAGTTCTTTGCTAAAATATAACAGCAAATACAATTTCTTTTAAATAACAATGCAGATATTGGCGCAATTGTTTTATATTTAAATTGAATATCAATTTCCTATTTTATACTGTGTTTTGAAGTAGCCTTGTATTTCATCTTTGAAACTATATACATAACAGTTCTAAAAAAAACTAAATTACTACACTTGATACGATCCTAAACAAATGTATTTTTAAATATGACAACATTCATAATTGTACAGATATATCATCATTTAACTCTGCATAGAGCGCATAGGTTATCAATGTTATTCATATACGCATACAAGTGTTTATACACATTTCATAAACAAAGCATTACCGCCACAAACCGCATTACATAATGCCAGACGCTCACGTGCAGCGATCAATTGTGATTCAAATTTCGACCGCAGCCTCAAACAGCGCCGCTAAGCACGTGTGAAATGCCAGTGCTCTCGTCAGTCTACTGAGAAACGTTGTGGCATGTAGTTACGTATCTTGTCCTTGTGTTTAGACGCAAGCTAAATATGGTTATGTCTTTGTAAACAATTCATTTGCTTGTTTGGCGTTACTAAGTGCTCGGGTTTATGTATTTGCTAGACGTCTGATAAACGTGCAATATGACTATTGTTCGTGGATTATAAAGCAGTAATAATTAGTGCAAGTGTGATATAGTTCTTTGTTGTGATACAACTTCTTGTTTCAATATCATCATACAACAACATGGTACCACAAATGTCTAATGCTAGGTCAGTGTACTATACATTTATGAAATATTTTACTAGTTCCAGAATCTATATCAACGAATTTTTTGTATTGCTATGTCAATATTACGTTAGCAAATAGAAATGTTATATAATATATCATTGTGCGTATTCTGAATGTATATTAATTAATTAATTGTGGAAATGACATGCGGTTATTTCGAATATATATATTTCAATGTTTTAGTTTCTGGTTACGAAATAAATTTCTATTATTGTATATACGTATATCTTCAATGATATCAATTTTATTGCACATTAAATTATAATATTTTGAAATACGATATTACAGTCAGGTTTTTCTATAATTTAAAAGGAAACAAATAATGAAAAATATGCGCAAAAATATTTTATATTTATTGCGAATTTAATAATTAATAGACAATTTACAATACAAACCGTCAGGTTTTTATTTTAACGGAAACATCAACACCTGTGACTTTTTTTGAGAATTTTATTTCCGGGCTCAAAATACTTCCGTAATTTTGTATATCTTCATTAATTAGCTAAATAGAAACCGATCGTTAATCAGTGATCAATCTGAACCAAATTTCAAGTAGCCTGTTCTTTGTCATTTAGTGATAAAAACACTAGGTATATCTATTTGATACTGCACATATATCCATGGTTTTAGAATACCTTAAAAATTTGCTGATCACGTTGTTTTAGTATCCGAACTGAAGAAGCCATCGATTGACTTAATTCTAAAAATTAAATTTTCAAATCAATACCTGTTCGCTGTTATATCATACTTGAATATTCCCTGTATAATAAAAATAGTATTTATATCATGAAAAAAACTTTAAAATATTTATAATTCAGTTAAGATATTGTACACATTATACATCGCAACAAATGTAATACTTTATACATATTTGATTTGTTGATAAACAAAGATGATAATTATGTGTTTCACACACATGAGATTATGACGCATTTTCTAAGAGTCGTTTTATGGTAATTATTGTTTATTTATGCACAGTTTATTAATTAGAAACAATAACTAGTAAACAAAGAATATAAAATGGGTTATATACTTGACATTGATCACGTATTTGTATCTTACACATACACCGAAACCTTGAGTAGAAGTAAATAATAAATTTGATTAAAATTGCATTAAACTTGCTCATTTATATTACTATAAATTAGAACTTACTAGTAGCCTGTATCAATTGTAACAGAGACGAACAAATAATAAACTCGTGAATTTTATGATTGATTTTTATTATATGTAATAGTGGAATATTCATTTCAACATTGATCACAGTATCTGCATACGTTTGTATGTAAAAATTTAAATTTCCTACATTGATTACATATATATATATGTACAATTGTACATTGTTTATAGTTTTCTCTAGCATTGTTTTCAGTACTGATTACGTATTAGGTGTAATGTATTTTAATTACTATACATTTATGCACATATTGTACAATCGAATGAACTAGCCATGTGCAGCATAATGTAATGTGAAAGTGAATTGAATTCCGCGGTTTACTATAAACATGTGATGCTGTAACACCAGTAGTTCTGCCTATGTAATTTCGTTTTACTAAATAGAAAATCACACACCCAGATTCACCAGCTGTAACATTACATTTCCGTATGTTAGATCCAGATCCAACAAACCTATTTACAAAAGTTATAGCAACAAATACGAAATTAATATTTCATATCAAATTTAAACTATCAAAAATGAATGTTTAATACATTCATATTTCGTTTTTAATTGATCAAATTTCGTAAGAAATTTCATATCACATTATATTTTACTTTCACTGTAAATAAAATGCCACTTGGCATATAAATCAGTCCATTAATTTTTATTAGAAATTTATTGATAACCTTGAGAAAATTTTTTGTAATATAAAGAATTTTTTATTTTATCATACAGTAATATAACGTACTACATTCATTTCGCCTTAATATTTTGAATTAAAAAATATCGGTCATTCGCCCCAAATATTTTCTATACTGTGATATAAAAATCAATTGAATGTTTCTCATTTCGTGATACCGTCGTTATTATTATAAATAATAATTAGTGTTCTAATTTTATAACAGTACACGGAGTGTTCTTTTTTTATTAAGATTCTTTACAAGATTATATGTATCTGATATTATTCATATTAGATGTATTCAACAACGTTTAGACATTCGAATCCACTTTCTCTCATAGTACATACAAGTGTGTATGTGCGTGAGTGTGCGTTTAAACTGATCGCCTACATACATCATCGAAACGCGTCCTTCACAAACGATTCTAGGTTCTGTTATAATAAACACATACACACACATATATACGCCCGCGGATATGTAGATGTATACAGACAGGATGCGTACATGTATTTGTTAGACACGTGTAAGCTTTGGCAGTTAGAAACCAACCGCATTAGATAGGATAGTATTTTTCTTACTGACTAGCACTGGCTAGTTGGCTGACCGTGACGATGAAGAGAATCCTTAAGAATGTTTTTAAACGGACGTCACAACGTCACTTGTTGATCGTTTAGAACTTAAAGACTAAATTGGTTTTGTCACAGTGAGGCTTATATTCTGTTACCAAGTAGATTCACTAACCAATGAGCTAGTAGACAATTTATTAACAATCCTTGGTATCGGATATCTACAAGAGGACATACATGTAGAAATTACTGTACAAGGATTTTAAATTCTTTCTATCTTTCGCTGGAATGTGAGAACCAACATACTCGCATGCCAATTGATCGTCAAATTCTTCGCGATAATATTTTCCTCTGATAACGCATCGCTATAAATAAATGCTTGTAATACCATAGGTGAATGGGCACCTTTGTTTTTAGAACTGAATTCTACGTGAGGATCATCCAATGTATTACGGGTTTAATTAGTTACTTGTCCGGGTGCCAAAAAACGAGCGAAAACTGTCCGTGTTACATGTTTCTCTGTGGGCAAATTCTGACACGTTTTCATTCATTTCTTTTTGTGCCAAGAATTCTGTTATATTGTATTAATTGCTGTGTTATTTCACCATTATTTTCTGTAGTTTCTTCCTAAATTAGTTTCAAAGCCGAAAGTATAATTGAAAATAAATAAATCAACCTTACATCTTTTAATTGTAGTAATTATCCTTATGAAGTACTCTTTTCCGCTTAGTAAATGCAGTCATGCCTTCAAATTACACTGAAATTTACTGTATACATTTTTAGTAAATCGACCACACGTAATATGTAAAAAATCAAATGTCATTCTCCAGTTACATTAATCATATTTGCTCGTCAACGTTTGTGGTTCGGTCATTTTCTAATAATGCGTAATCAATTGTCCATTGTCCGTTTTATGATAACAGAAATTTCAAAACGTTTATTCCATTTTATAAAAGCATTTTTTCAAGTCGATCGCACGCCAAGTTTCAACAATGCGGTTATTGTCGAGTGTTTTAGGAAAGAGGAGCCGCATGATGTTGAGCAATATTGATTATTCACCCTGTTAAGGGTGCACGTGTGTGTGTGTGTGTGTGCTCAACTGTGGTTTCCTGACGTCATTAAGTGTAAAATCAGCGTAAACCGATCAGCAACAACAGTAGCCGTGCTGAAGTTGTCCTTCAGGAATACATACACGTGTCCTGTCCGTAATCCAGTAGGATTAGTTCATTTCCAACCAGTGCCCAACAACAGTTTTACGTATCTTGTATTTAACACAAATATATTTTGCTATCGTTACTATGGAATTATCTATTTAATTTGTAATATAATACTGTATTTATGTAAATACAAATCGCAAATAAATGTTTCAGCTAATTTAATTATGTTTTAATGAAATAACCTATCGTAATTAAAATACAATAATTAAAATAATATTTCATTTCCACAACATAGAAAAGGAATACGATTGCTAGCAACAAACATTGAATACACATACATATTAGCATTATAACAGTTATACAATATATAATATAAATAATTTCTATATATTATATATTAAGTATTGAGAACATATTTGAATGTTTCTACTAATATTTAGTTTCAGTTTTTTCTCTGTGCCCTTGAACTGTACTCATAGAACCAAATTGAAACTCAACTATGATTATGTTAATAATTATTCCTGCTGTAGGCAGCTAGAAAGTTGATGTTAACAGCATATAATTTGCATGAATATTTAAAAAATAAACTCTGTCCACTAGTTTCATGTCCTTGAATGTAATGTACCGAAGCTCCAGGCTATCTAGTATCTATGAGATTGATTTAGATGAATAATTTTTATTCTCAACAATTAGCATTTTTAATTCTTTGGGAATATATTAATATAGCTGTTTATATTTGATTAATATAAATATTTCATTTCACGTTGTAGATGGACAACATTTTTACGTTTTATTCAATGACCAAATTATTTATAATATAAACAAATCCTAAAGATCAGTAGAACATCAACGAGAATATTCGATGTTCTAAATACAGTTTTTAAATAAGGAAATGTTATTCTTGTGAGAATCAATGTCAGAATATTGCATAGTTATTTTCTTATCGTTACAGCAATTTCGAACTATCATGCTCAGAGGATGAATCTCTGTTGGATGACGAAATGAACACGCTGACTACAGAATTAAAGGATGAAGAACAGGGGACAACGTGTACAGCTACAATAACTTCCGTATCAGTAAGGTAGGTCAATCATATAACAACTAATGTCCCTCCATACAGCCGTACGCACAGTAATTACAGCATATATAACAATTTTATCTTCACTGGTTTACAGACGAATTAGTTCACATATTATTAGTAATCAATAATTGTCTCGTAAACTGTTATCAGTTTATAAGTCATTCATGAAGAGAAACGAGAGCAGCACGTTTCTAATACGAATCATCGTTTATTTAAAAAATAAGAATTATGAATTGTACTTTAATATATATATATATATGATATATTATGAGAGTGTATAAATCAACAAGGTGCTATACCCTATATGTATTTATATGTATCTATGTTGATGAATGTGACCGTGTAGCCGGAAGTGTGTAAGGTTTGTTCACTGTACATTATAGAAGGTGTACATGTATGTACATATATATACTAGATACAGGCTGATACATATGTCACAAACAGATCACCGGCTCATTTACGCTTGTTAACAGCAGTACGATTTATTAATTCACTGAAGCGTATAGTGTGGGCACTTCGCCGGCTAGATCATCATCATTCTATTGAATTGACCTCGACTGTCGCGTTGGATCCAGCACCAGATACCATACATACACATACGCATATAATCATGTATCCATACATGTAAATCCAGACGAATGATTCTCACTAATGCTATATTAATTCCAATTTAACATTGCTCTGAAAACATCAACCATATTTAACATTACAACAGTATTTACTGCTACTTGTATTCAAGTTTCTGAATAATCTAGCAGGTTATAAATTTACTTGTGTTTCCAAATCTTCTTCTGAAAGATTTAAATTCCACAGATTGTCAAGATCAAGTTGGTAAACTTATTGCGATCAATACTTGTTTCTAGCTGTTATAAAAATAAAAAACAACTTGCTTCTATGTTGTGAATCCGTTACGAAAGTACTTGCATTCTCTTTCAATGTTATTTCTAAATACTCATACTATTCACGTATGTGTGTGTGTTGCAACATATCTACTAACTAGTTCTTCTGCCTGTAGCCTTGTCGTGGTGTGGGTGTTAGACCTCATTTTGCCTTGCTGCATGCGTCTGATCTAGATACTTCAGAATCACGAGGTCATTGAACCATCAACACTACTCGATATTCAAATCTAGCAATATTCTAATACATAATTAAATAATATGCATTAAGTTTCAGCGATTTCAAAACACTTTAGAACAATATATTGTCTTTTTTTATCTTCAGTTATGTGCGATACAAATGTTTGCCCTAAATATCATATCTGAAAACCAGTGGTGTAACACAACAGTTAGATTTGGGGGAAAAAATATCAGTTTAACATTGATTCCCTTGAAAAGATAAGTAAAACTGTCAAATTATGAAAAACTCGTTCGAAAATAACAATAACTTTTGAGAACATTACATACTAGTTTTTCTATGAATACCATATCATGACAAGCATGTTTAGTTTTATATTTCCTTGTATGTTAACCAAGAATACCATATAATCGTTTCTGCAGTAATTTTAAAATTAGTTCATTCTCCATCTCTCGGTTTTTCGGTCTGTGTATACATCTGGCATTGTTCCAAGATTTCGTTGGTAGTGAAATTAACAATGACACGTTCTGTAATTCAACTAATTTCATTCATTCCAATAGCTGTGTGCTTGAAGAATTATCAAGGTAAATAACTGATTAGCCAGAAATTAATGAACGAAATTGTGTTTTGATTCAATAACAATTCCGAGTTGATAAAAAGACTTTTAACAAGTCTAAAATTGTAACGAATTATTCTTATTTAAAGCATTACTGAAATATGCGTATATGTTAGGAATCTAATCAGTATTATATGTTTTGATCTGTACATTTTTATTCATAAATTTTAGAGAACAGTATATAATTTTGCCTTTATTCCATTAGAAACATACAACAGAAGCTAGCCGGCATATGTCATTATTAAAATATGTAAAAATAATGATTTCCCATAGATTTTTCTTATTTAATTACCTCTTAATCATCATTACTCACCGTACATAACAAAAACCCGTGAGAACTGTCCTTGAGTGAAGTGCAATTAGTTTCACCCATTTGGCAAATGTTAAAGCAATTTTGAATTACAGTTTAAACAGAAGTGGTATCATTTACTTTTGATAGCAGAATCTTTAGTCAACATTACAGAATATATCGAGATCCATGTGTGTTTATGTTAGATATAAATCAATCTCGAATTATTCCTGATATATGCTACTTACAGTACATAAAACTGTCGAATATGCAGCATATTACATGCTGTGATATCTGTAGTGAATAATATTAAAATTACGCCCGCAAATTTGTGTGATTTTCATAAAATAATACAGAAATATATCATTGAATATAACATGGAAATAATCATGAGGTATGCTTGCATATAATTCGTAAATATAATAATTATTTACAGAGACAGGCTGTAATTCTCGAATTGTTAAATTCAAGTCATGTGTTAATACGTAATATATTAATAAATTTCATTTCCGGCATAGATTTCATTATTTGTCCTGAATTAATCAAAACGAGACTTTATAATCAAAGAACTTGTGTACCAAGACGATATAATGTCTGTTTACAGAAATATTCATACACTCATCACTGTCTGAATAAACATGGAAATAATTAACCAGTTTGCTAACAGCTTGCTAAAGAGATAATATTTAACCTTTAACGAAACAATGCCTCATTAAAAATTAAATGAAATTTCCGTGTATAATTAAAGATATTACAGTTTATGCGCAATTGGAAATTTCCTAATCAGGTTATTGCAAAAATATGTAAACAAAGGCAGGTTTCTATGTTTTTGAAATGAAACGTTTTCTGATAAGTATAATCTTGCATGACTGCTTTTTTGTATTTGTCAGGATTTTGCAAACGATATACATAAATAATATTGTTGATAATAATTCAGTTGAATGCATTACACGCTTTTTTATTTCATTGTTAATTGCAAATAATACATTTCTCTCAAGGTAACTATAAAAGCTAGTAGATTGCGGAGAAAAAACGAATTAATTTTTTCTCTTAATTAAAACGCAATAATAAACAAACGAAAGTATGTAACTATGTTGTTTACTTCGTTACTTGTCATGTAACATTTTGCGACAACGCACAAATTACTGTAATTTTTATCTATTCTACGTTTTTTTTTTATAACGATGAATAAAAATTGCTACAGGAAATAATCTGATGTATGTATGAGTTCTGTAATATACTGTATCCTGACCTTGACTTCACAAAATGCGTGGGAATTAAGACTTAAATGTCATTCTACGTTTATATATTGTTTAAAAAGTATATGCGCACGTAATGATATATTCTACTAATAAAAAAATCAAATTCAATTTTACGTAAAACCCACACAGTTTCTTTGTTACTTTATTTCAAAAATATTGTATCAAAGCAAATAATTAATTCATTTTGACAAAGGTTCATGCGATAAATATTCCATGATTCCATAACGAATGTAAAATATTCTAATGAACCTGAATTTTTATTTACATTTGTGTATTTATGTTCGCAAATTATTTTCGCGCTCTTATGTCTGTAGATATGTTTATCAAATTCTTAGAATTTATATGAGTACACTTTTAATTATCAATGAAAAAATAAATGAAAAAATAAATATAAAGATGACACGTGTATATGAAATAGTACTAACTGTGACATATTTAATCCAAACATATTTATTTTAGATAATATTGAATCAAATCTTCAATAGATAATAACATTGCAATAATAAAGCTGGTAACTATTTTTTAATTAATTCGACATTGAATATTCATAATATTTTGCACGTTCTCGCGTTCTAAATACCCGAATATTTAGTTTAGTAATTTCACACGATGTTTATATGGAAACGTCAAGGTTATATTATTTCACACTCTGGCGAAATGTTTGTTATTTCGGAACGTAATTGTCACTTACTGTATACTTTTATATCTGTTGCTGAAGTTGCGGAGAGAAAATATGATATGCACGTGTGTACAACCGCAGTATTTTTGTTTTTCACTTGCAAGTGTCATATGTTATTCGTTTTGTTTTTATTTAAACTTGAACGATGTCACGTGCTTCGAAAATTGAATATACCAATTTGACAGAATACGAATTGTATATAACTTATAGTCAATATGCATACAGTGAATGAGTATATATACCTGTACATTAATACATTAATATTACAGGTGAATATTGCTGGTACTGTGAAGGTTGTTTGTTGCTATTCTTCTTTTTCTATTCTACTCTCGCACACCTAGATTTGGCTTGAATAATCAATGGACCATGAATAAATAACTGAGTTTCGCTTTCTGTAAAGTTAGCTAATGTATATAATACACATTTCATCTGTTCAAGGTCAGCTGATACTTTGTTTTGATTTGAAACAAATTGGGTGTTTTGATTTCTGACTAATGAGACATGTATTTAGGTATTAGCAATTATACTAAAGTAGATACATGCTTGTATACTTTGATAAAAAGTATCACTAAATACCAGAGTAAATTGGTTGTAACGAGGATCACTATTTATGATAAAAATATATCAAAAACATGAAAAAATACTTATGATGGCAAATGTACTATATTACTTCCTGGTATAGTAATTTTAGTTAAATGTGATAGTAAATTCCGTACACATAGTAACAAGAGAGTGTCTTTTCGAATTTGGATATGTTGTGCCTCATCGACAAAATTGGCATATATAAAAACTTATATTACATAATACTTTATTTATTTCACACCAAATCCTAATGCGATTTCATGTATTTTTCAATTTTCAATTACTATTACATAGTTTATTTGCACTTTCTCTAAACAGAAATCTATTTTTACAAAATATTTAAGTACATACTACCATTGCCAAATCACAACACAATTTTATGTAATCGCTCTCTCGATGAGGAGGACCTTGGATATTTGATATATGATGGGGAAAAAATCTCGCATAGAAACAATTGATTGATAAAATCTCGATTAATAATAGACAATTGATTACACTTGTCTAAATTAACGCCGTGCGAAGACAATCGGACAATTGATGGTGAAAGAGACAAAGGTTAATTAAACGAACACGTTGGGTGAATTGTGTTCAATTTATTCGACACATTTATTAAAGAAGTGACGGCATTTTTAAATTGACACAATTCTCAATCGTCCTGATATCATAGTATCAACATATTTGCTTATTTGAAAAATTTTAGTAAACTATTGAATTTGAAACGAAAATTAAATAATTTTAATTTAAATAAATAAAAAACTGACAAATGGAAATACAAATTATTAATACATTTACATGGTATGTTGTAAATATTAATATTTAATACATATTCACATCGAATAATCAATAAAAGGAACATATGTTTACAACTTATGAACACATATATACGCACAATAGATTCAAGTAAAATTTGTATTCATATATAAGTCTGGATCTAAAGCTTTTAGAATGGCTAGTTTTACTTTGTTTACACTAAACTTTATCTCTTTACTTGTGATAAGAGGCTGATGTCATGGTATAACATACAGAGCCGCATTCAGTAGATATTTCCTTTACAATACCAATTTTACCATCCATTCTTAGTTATTTTTCTATTTGCTTTACAGACGAGTACGGGTTGTAGTGTCTTTAGTCGGCAAATTGGTACTACCTGCCGTTGTGGGGGTTTACTATGCGTACCTAAGGAACAGACATACCCTCATAGAAGTGTTCCCAACCATAGTCGCGTTTCTCACTAATGGAATCGCGAAATCCCTAGCCTCTGTACAAGGTAAGCTATTGTACATTGATAATAAACTTATAGTTAATTCCAAGATATATTCGTCAGGCAAAATACATCCTTCTAACTCTGAAATTCATATAGAATTTCAGTCTATTATAATTCCTCTAGCAATTTTTCTCTGTAATAAAACCGAATGTTGAATACAAGCCTAAATTACTTTGGATAGCATATGCTTATTACACTGTAAGTATATATTACAAGAAATGTCACGTACTATAATTTTACACTGTTATTGTGACTAATTTTTATACCTTTTAACAGATAACATTATTGTTACTTGCATGAGATCATACTGTGTATTTTGACACAATGTATTAACACATTTATATATTATTCATTTAGTAAATCAGTCATATTGTAATATTATATCTTTTAACTGATATATTGTACGCGTAATGATGATAATTATTTCGATAATTGTTACCTCCTGTAGTAACCAAAAGTGAGAAAAGTACGAAGTTCATCTTCTCGATTATTTGTTCACGAAATTTTATCCAAATATTTTATCATAGATATTGAAATATTTCATTGTTCATTCGTTAGTGTGCACGTGTTTTTTTGTCGCTCAAATCTATAATTTTATATTGTTTACTGTTACAAATTGATGATAATTTAAGTAAAAAACGCCATGCGAATAATATTCTAAATAACAATTCACAGTAACAAGATAATGTACATGTTTTTGTTTCCATTATACCATAAATTTTATCTACGAAGATCATTTCCCTTTCACGTGATAAAATATTTCAAGAAGAGTTTGAATATTTCTCATAAATAATGCTGAATATTGTTTACAGGAGCAGTTAGATATCCGACAAATAAAATCGATCCTATCTTAAGGGTGATACGATTAAAATATCGTCCGATTAATTCCGCTGTCGAACCAATCAATCCGACCGATTTTGAATCGGAAAACGAACGTGTACCCGATCCTGAACCGGAGAAATGTGTCACGTGTACGGTACTGTGTGAACCACCTGCAGGACAAGAGATTCGTGCTGATGTAATATTCATCCATGGCTTGCACGGATCCTTGGTGAAGACCTGGCGCCAGGGTGATTGGAAGATGGCCAAGAATCGAGCCGAGAGCGTAGAGTTACGGAGAAGAGCATCGACGAGTTGTTTACAGGTACACAGGGTCACATGAATACTTTACAATATTTCCCTAGAGCAATGTGTATTTTTGTTACAGAACACAAAACCTGTCTCACTCTCATTAAAACGTAGTGCATCAACAAATAGTGCCGAGTCCAGTACAAGACGGAAAATTGCCAAAAACAATTTCGGTGACAGGACACTGTGTGATTGTGATTTAGTGTGTCAATGTGAACAGATGCTGTGCGAAGAAGAAAATGTACAAGAAGTATTACAAGACGAATTCAAGTCATCGTGCTGGCCACGTGATTGGCTGCCGAAGGATTGTCCAGGAGTTAGAGTTATTGCTCTCAGTTACACAACAGACCCATATCTGTGGAGACCTGTGTGGATTAAGAAACGACATCGGTATGTTTACACAAACATATGCTAAATATATGCGCAATTATTTACTTTCAATATTTGTCCTTCACACACGGTAAACTGTACAAGCAACCCGTTTAACACATGTGCATTGCGCCTTTAAATATGACATTTAGAATGTTACGGAGGATTAAATATGATTAAGTAATTCCCTATTGTCCCCGTGATTAATACAAATAAATTCATTTACACAGAACATCCATGGAAGAACGTAGCAATGAAATGATGGAAGAACTCCTGAAAATAGGTGTTGGAAAAAATCCTATTGTCTGGGTGGGACACTCCAAAGGAGGATTATTCGCTAAACAAATGATTGTCGATGGTATGTTATACATTATATTTAATAACACTTGTACATTCATATACATACACTTATCGTGCTGTTACAAATTCAACTCTGATATAGTAAAATCATTTACTAAACCAACAAGAATTCTGTTATATTTTCAGCATGGGAACGTAGACCGGGAGAACCACGTATAGCTGATCTGTATCTTCAGACGAAAGCTATGATGTTCATCAGTGTACCACACAGAGGTTCTTCATTGGCGAATTTTAATCTGCCGTTCGTAAGGCAATCAGTGGAACTTCTAGAAATCAAAAGAAGTAAACAGTTAAACATAAACTTGCTTTATGAAACCCGTATGTAACTAACGCTGTTCATTGTTACAGACTGTGACACAGTACTTGATCTTCACAAGAGATTTATGAAGATGTTCGAAGATGATAATTTCAATCCGGAGATATTTAGTTTCATTGAAACTTCGTTAACATTGATGGCGTTTGTGTATCTACGTATAGTCGCCTATGAATCTGCAGGTAAATATTAATCATAGTATATACAAGTGTAGCTACAGTGTGTGTGTCTGTGTGTAAAATGAACTGATGTAGTGCTTGATATTTATGTATGTGTATTTCTGTACAGATCCTGGTGTAGGTGTGACGTGGGGTGTTCCTCTGGACCACAGAGAGATATGCAAACCTACAGGACGTGACTGTTTCCTGTATCAGGAGCTTGTTGAACTCATCATGAGATCAACGTGACATTTGTTCAGTATCTTCATAAGATAACACCAATATGTATACAGACTGTACACATCCATACACGCTTTAAATAGGTAATAGCCATTTTGTAAAACATATCAGCTAATAATGACCATAGTTAATCATTACGGGATTTCAATTGTGTAACATACATTTAGTAGTAACTGTTGTTGTCATTGCAGACAATGTATGTTACATACAGCTTGGGAAGTATTCGTGAAATGTTTCTAAGGGAAATTGGATATTATATTTACTGATCAGACATCTTAGTGAGCTATACCACATATTTCATGTTCAATACTAGTGCCATTTGTACCTGATACAAAATACCTTACATTCTTCTAATAGCTGTGATTACATTAAGGACAATCCTAATATCGATATAAGACATTAATTTAGACAGTAGTGAATAATATATGTAGCATGTAAGCACGCAGGCTTGTTGCATAAGAAATATTTAACATTTACTACTTTGTATGTATGTATGTATGTGTGTATGTGTGTGTGGGAGGGGGTGTCGTAGTTTAGACAATGCATGATGGTTCTCTTTCAGTTATCTGTAACTAACTCTGTGCCTTGTCTGAACTACGGTACGTTGGTAAATAGTCATGTTTATCTGTAATACGTTAACCGTTTAATATTAGTTTTATAAGAGTTTAATGTTATTTAGTATAGTTAATGTTATTTAGTTAGCTAGACAGAGATTTATTGCCTGTTAAATCTTCATTTCTGTATTATACATATGTTGTACGTTTACTATTAGACAAATAAATACTTTATCAGGGATATAATACTATCATTTCAACTATTCTTCACTAGAAAAACAATCACTAACACAACGGGACACATTGAAGTATTTCATTCTTAAAATCCAGTAGCTAAACAAATTTAAAACAAATACTAGTTTATATTGTGCATGAAAATGTCATAAGGGTAAATTTTAAAAATACATAAAATGTCACTGCCCGAACCATCTGAAGTTTTGTACGAAAGAAGATGTGCCAAATATATTTATGTTGTTCCCGAGAGCTTAAGGGAACTTATGACAGATATATCACGAGAGGTATCTTTACAAAAACCTTTAAATTCATATCATATGTAGCTCACAACTTTTACACAAGTAATGGCGTACAGATTCACTAATATCTATTGTTTTGCCAGGTTCTACGACATAATCCTGACCAGATATATTGTTTTATATCCGAGTACTTAGACTCGTTGTTAATTACAAGAGAGAATGCAAGAGGTAAGACAGAATGGCGTTGAGTAAATTATGAAGATCTCTGTTTTGTTCATTTATATGTACAGTGGCTGCAAAGTTGGTAGAGAATCTGACTGCAACTAGTATTATCATTGCTGAACTGTTGCAACAGACTAATATAACAAGACCGCAAGCAGACAGAGCTGCGAGGATCATACAACGTGCATTCCGCAGACATATGAGAGATAAATCAGCCGAAGGTATTCTCATTTAATAGTAGTCTAATCTCTAATCAAAAAAATAAACCATTTTATTATATAGAACCATTGGAAGAAGAAGATCTTCTAGAGAAGATAATCAGAAAGACGAAAGTTACATTTGAGGAAGCTGATCGAGCTGTCGGAGTAATACAGCGAGCTTTCAGATCTTATAAATCCAAGAAACAGGATCAAGATGATGGCATAGATTGGAAACAAGCTGCTAAACGTACTATTGGCATCCTGGACAAACTGAGAGTCCCGAAAGTGGAACTCGACCGAGCAGCAACATTGATTAAAGTAAGATACATACATCCGTCTTACAATATACTAATATAAAATCTACACGGAAATATCTATAACTTTTATTGTTAACAACCTGAGTACCATTTCTGAAGAAGAAATAAATGTAATCACTTGTTTCAGGCAGCCTATAAAGGCTACTACATGAGGAAGAATATGCAAAAATTAATAGCATCGGCGCAAGTAGCGGAGAATGAAGTGTTTCAGGCTGAAGAAATGGAACGGATCAACAATGAGATTTTTAATCACGCTGCTACCGTGATACAGAGATTTTACAGGTATATATATATATGAATCTGAAATGAAAACAATATTACTGAATTCTTAAACTAGAATTATTTAAAACAGAGCTTATGCTGCTAGACAACGTGCATTATATGCGAAAACAGATGAGATTGCATTTTATGAGAATTACGAAGAAATATATGGACCGGAATCGGAGAATATGTTAGAAGATGTAAGGATATACACTGTATTTCATACTATAACGCCTACTGTATAGCTAGTTCCTCTTAGTAATCATTGAAAAGTAAAATATTGCAACAATAACTTTGTCTTGAAAATAACGATGTGATCTTATTCCTTACATAGACGAGGATACCAAACTATAAAATATTATGTTTATATAGGATGAAACACATATGGACATGTATCTACAGAATTTGGCTAGGGACTTGGGAGGAGAAGAAATGCATGATGGTAAGTAATTTAACATCTAATTGCAATAATGTATATTCTAGTACAGAATACGTGCATTATAACAAATGCTATAGTAATACATAGTATTTTATACTATTAATTTTCATTTTATACTCTTATCAATATTCATGTACAGACAATGATTACTCATATATCCTATCATTTATTCCAGGATGACATAGTTCGTCTTCTCGACAACTCAAACAGCAACTATAAACTATTAAATTTTACAGAAAATCTATATATTTCATTCAATAAAACCATTTTGAAAACTGTAATTTTACTACTAAGATTTCAATGTCTTTGATTTGTTGTGGCTGCAATACTCTTAGTTAATATAAAGATTATTATTTCCATCGTAACATATAATCTCTTTGTTAATTGTAATGAGATATAAGTTTTGTTATTAACTATTCCCTGTAAGATCAATTCAAACCATTATATCACAAACAAATATGTTAGTTTATTTGCTGCTTAGAATTAAAATACGAAAAAATTCATAACACGGTACGTGTGCTGATATCAGTCTGTTTGTGATAATTTAGTTATACTGTAAAATTTATATATGATTATAAGCATTCCACAGGTACTTCTTCCTGTATTCCAAAGATTTAATTTACTTTCGGCCAGGTTGTCAGTAGTATTTTAAATATGCCAACTGAGGATAAGTCAAAGAATCGAGAGTGATAAGAGTGTAGATGAAGAGGATACAAAAGGAAGTGGACAAGTACAAGACAGAAGACGAGAAACAGTAAGAACAAAACACTATCCAGGACTCAGTTGAAAACGTCTTCGTATTAAACAGGTATAACATATTTTTATAGCTGACATGTAGAAATTAACACCATATATATTTTATATAGAGTTAATGACATGTTTAATTATTTTTTACAGGTCTAAAAATGTATCATCTGATCAACAGACAGCAAGGATAAATCTTGATCGACGCCAACATGCTCGCTGAAAGGGAGGAGTTTAATGACAAGCTGAAGCAACTGCGGGAGATGATCACCAATGATAATGAAGTTACACCAAACAGAACAACACCAGGTGCCAAAGATCCAACTACAGAACCATGTAATAGTTAATATCTAGCTGATTACAAAATTATCATTTCATTTTAGAATCATGTTTATAATAAGACTAATATATTTATTATCAACATGAAGTGAAAAACATCATGCAATATTTAAATGAGAACTTTGTATTCAAGAGAAACATTCTCTTCGTATTTGTAAATATCTATAGTAATAAGTATTCATGTAATGGTCATAGAGTTTCTGATCAATCTCTAGACAGTGTATTATCAACTATTTTAAATATTGTTTATATATTGCTTAGTAAGTATGTAATTGTTATATGTATATTACATATATTATGTATATGTATA
>JAGJTL010005994.1:169897-181841 GCA_022063505.1 Calosoma granatense | reverse complement strand
TCAAATGATTTTCTTGTTCTACAAATTCACAAATAGTTACGCAATCACTGGTGTTAAGTCGAACTGCACATTCAATAAATTGTTTGTCCTGAATATCCACCTGAATATCTACATCTCTGTATTCCTTTGCGGGGTTTACAATTACATGAGTTTCATCTATTTTATCTGAGTGTTCAACATTGCTAATGTCTCTAACACTTGTAGTGGTACTTGTTATTTCAGTCACACGTCTATTAAGCAATCGTTGTTGTCTAGCATTTTTTCTAGTTTGTGTGATATCCTTCTGTAATTTTGTTGGCTCATGATTTCGGGTCGGTAGATTTTCAGTGGGAACTGATGTCAATTTATTTAAAATGCAGTGAACATACTCTCATGAACACCGAACTTTTCTTTCTCATACGCAAATTAGCTTCCCACATTTTGCGTCTGTCGCACAGCTGAACATTTCCAAAGTTATCTGTCACTTCAATTTTGTCTCCATGTTTTGGAAAAGAATGGTACATTACACTATTGTCCGTATTCCGAACTGACTTACAGCCGTATACACAACAGTTAACGTTGCTTTTACACAGTTTCTTCTGTTTTTCCATTCTAAAGTTACAGTAGATAGCAATGTAAATATATCAAAAGTCAAAGTTTTATCCCTCTCGTGACGTCACATTTTTAGTTCATATTTTATCCGCTAGTAGCGTATCGCTAAGCTTGAATCGCCAATCGGTTCTACTCATCGCTCCTACTTGTTACTGCGACATCTGACATTCATTAGCGCGAATTGGGAAACGTATAGCGGTGTCGGTCCGTACCAGCTCCCTCAGTCGCTCGACACAAACTAGAAGAGGAACCCTGCATCATCTCCCCTCTCCCTCTCATCGTTCTATCTAGCAGCTCTTCCTTTCCACCACAAAATTTTCCTTTCACCACTTCTCAGTTCCCTCTCAATTTCTGCTTTTCTCTCTCTTTCTCTCGTACGAATGTACATCGACTTGAAATTCCGACGTGATACGGAGTTCGAAAACCAGAAACCCGGGTGCAAGCGAGAAATGGTGGAGGCGTTATTCGACCCAGTTCGTGCGTAAGTTTGTACGAAATTTCGTTAATCCTTCTCTCTCATACATACACCGTTTCCATTGTAAATGTACGTATATATTTCCATTTTGATCGCTTCGACGATGTACGCAAAATAGATACATCACATAATATAATTTACAAAATGAGGGTTAAATTACATGCGTGAATGGATGACCTATTGGTTTTATTTTTGAAAATTCTGATCTAACATTAGCGATATGCTTTCCTTAACATATACAGATATTATTGAATTTTATTTTCCTGTAGAAAAATATTTATTTATAACATATTTAACATTTTGACTGCCGTGTGTATACATTTAGATACACATCATTGTGGGTTTACCCTTTACGAAAATCGGCTCTGCAGTAAAAGTGTTAATTATTTCAATATATACGTATATAACCGTATTTTAAATAAATATATTGTAAAACGCCGGAACTAATTTTATTTTTTTCTTCATAATAAATTTAGACAATTTCATATTTTTGACACAATAGAATATTTGTATGTCTTAATATGGGAATTCTATGGTACGTTCACACTTCGTATCATTACAAAGTAAAGTCAGGAATATAAAGTGAGAACCATACAAAGTATTTTTGACGTTTCGTAATTACTGCAGATGTGAATTATACGTAAGACACATTAAAAAATGAAAACTGTTACTAAATCTGCAAACTGCAGATGCTTGGGCTTTTCTTTCTCCGACTGAATTTAATAAAAAAAACTTCTCCCTCGCCCGTAATTTAGGAAACCCCTTCTCATTAATTGCACAATACTTTATACGACGAACAAACCCGGACGGTTCTTTCTAAGTCGGCCAGTTGTTCTGCTTCTTCCATCCCACTCCCCACGCAAATACTGAAAACTTTACTATGCACTTGTATATTCAAGAAGTGTAAATTGCTACTAGATTTTATCAGTTTTCAACCAGATATATTCTGTAAATAATTTAATAAATCATCAGAATTGATTTCAGTTTCATAATAATTTAAAATTGGTGTGCATGTATAAATACAATTTTTTGTTATTTTAAAATGTTGTTACAATTGTTACTACACTAAATGATATACTTAAAAAGTCCAAAGCTCTTAAGAATTGACTTTATTAATAAATTGAGATTCTTTCACTATTTTGACTGGTTTAGAAAAATGTAGTACCAGTGATTTGACCATGAGCTCTACTGAATGAAAATGAATGAAGCAAGTTGATTGCTTGGAACATCATCCCTCTTCGTCCCTTGCCATTGTGATATAGCTACAAGTACGGATCACAACAGAACTTATTCCGGCTCACAATCATTCACGTGCGGACAAGAGTTTCCGTTCGCTGTGCGGTTATATCGTGCTAGTACATCGTCGGGCACGGGGTGATTGTAGATAGCGAAAGAGGAGGGGTAGAATGAAGGTACTGGTGGGGGTGAGAGCTGCGTGAATACAACGGGCGCGCGGGAATCGTCTGTAAAAATGACGAGGGTGGTGCCGTGGAGGTGGTGATGGGGGTGGATTTGGTGCTTGTAGATGTGCTTGCTTCATCGGGTACGGGCCCAGCATATTTCCGTACGGATCATGTAGTAAATGCGTTTCACCAGCTCGACCGTTAGCACGTTTCTCTCTTATTATCTCTCTCTCTCTCTCTTCCATTTAGTCTCTCCTCCTTCCATTCTACTCTTGGTAAACGCCTTCACCCTCTCATGACGGCAGTTATCCTCCGACTGCATCTCACGTTCGTTCGAATCGCTCATTTTTCATTAACTTTATTCACCTGGGGGCGCGCACACTGTGCCACGGTCATTTTCGACGATGGTTTTAAACGACTTTACTAGATGGATTTCGTACGGGTAAATATTCTCATACAATATGTTTGGAAACAACACCTGCTTTAAACACTCTTGTCCAACATTTATTTTTATTACTACTAGATATTTTACTCTGATATGAAATATAGGAAAATTACGAATTTTATTTGAATAGACAGAAAATGTATACGGGATAATAAAGAAGCTTACCGTGCTATATTCTAACGGAAGGGTACACCTCGTATAAAAGTTCAAAAATACTGTGTTATTCTCTAACCTTGTTAAAAATAACGTGTTGTGTTTATAACACATACAGGAATGAAATGTACTGAATATCCGTACGTACTATGTGAATTTATTTTGAGTTATACTATTTTTCCTCCAGCGATAAAACATGAAATGAACAAGTGTAAATACGTACAAGTAATACTTACCGACACGAGTCACTGAAAAGCTCAACCCTATAAAATCACATTATGTTTTTTTCTGAACGTTAATGTCAATAGCGTATAAATAATAAATAAGTAATAAACTTGAATTACATCGAGGTCCCCAGCTTGAAGAGGGTAATTTTTGACACAATTCATGTGGACCATGTGTGGAAATAAAATCGGCTTATTGTGTGTGTGTGCATGTTTCCCGAAATCAGCATTCGTTTTAATGTAGCGAATTCGTGACTATAATTGTACCATTATCGAACGTAAAACAATAAACGCAATTGTAGCGGTCTCATTTAATGTGTAATTTTTAGGGCAAACCATTCTGTTGCTGGCTGGCTGGGTGGTATTCAAACGAAGGATGAATATTTGGACTGTGAAAGTCCACGGTGACCGCGGGAATTTAAAGATTGCCCGTTGCATAATTGCATCAACCATCCGACTAACAAGTCCAGTCCAGTCCACGGCAGCAATAACCAGAACTACTACTACTACTATAACAACGGATGTTTGTACTGATTTCATGCTGAACATACCTGTTCCAGCTACGATCAATAGTGAACTATCATCCATACACAAATAATTACAATCATGAATTTAAATCACACACATAATTAGAATCGCAGAGACAATACAATATTAGATTTCTGTAAATTTTTAAAATTCATATTTTTATTATTTTAATATTATTTACAATATGCGAGTGAATAAAAAATGTCTGGACAAATTTTATTTTAAAATCCGAATCTTTATTTTATAAACTATAAATATTCAGCTATATTTAAGTACATTTGCTATATATACTAGTTATTGAAAAATAAAATAACTGAACATTTACTACTAATTTGTGAGTTTTGTAATGATCTCTTGTATTCTGGCCTTATTTCAAGTAATACAAATACGCTTTTCATAATAACGTAAAGTAATATGTTTTAAGTGGCTGGCTACAAATAATTCTTCACAAATGTCAAAATTTACTTGAAATTTTATAGTGCACGCGTTAAAATGGCGATTTTATTGTTTTGTTTTTGTCAGCAGCACACAATTTTTGCATCTTGCAGCTTTTCATATTTGCGCAGAAATCAAAATGTGTTTTAACACTTTAATTGTCGTGTGTATACGTTTGGGTATACATCATAGTGGATCTTTCTTTTACGAAAATCGGCTTGGCAGTCAAAGTATTAATTTAATGTTTTCTATGTTGCGTTTGCATAATATTTCCAACTTTTGTTAAATAACATCACATTAGAATAATGTACTTAAATTTTCGAAATTTCTAATGATTTAAATTCTGTTGTTAACATATTATCGGTTGAGTTTGTTTACAATAAACATAATCGAAAATTCACTGCCCTTCAATGGATCACCGAATCTGAGTCAAAATGGTACATATTTTCTTTGCAAGATAAAAATCAACAATTTTTTTATTCATATAACAGTTCATATATTTAGAACAATCGTTTTTCTACAAAAATATCAGTTAAAATTCGGTATTCATTTTAGCAAAATATATATTATTATAATGTCACTCATTGATTTTATAATTAGAAAACATTTAATCCGTAATGCATTATTTGAAAAATATTTTAGCGATGAAACTGTATCACATTTAGCCTGAGCCAACCAAAATGTATACCAATTTCACTATAAATTGTACCAAATCAAAGGATTTAAATGTAACTGTATGTTTTTAAATCAAAATAACATGGAATGCATCGTTTGGGATATAGACTAATCCATTAGTCAAATTTTTAATAAAATTGTTCATTATGTCTGCACCTGTTTAAATGCAGAGGGCACAGCATAATCTACTTGTACACATTGTGTCAAGCGAGGTGTGGATTAGTAGCACTGTGTGAACGCTAATTGCGTTTTTAAATGATAATCAGGTATTAACAAGCATACAGACGTGTTATCAGTCATGACAGTTTATTTCATAACAAGCACAGCAAGTCAACGAGAGAGAACTGGAAAAAATGGTGTTAAATGCCTTTTGCGCGCATTGAATGGAATGTTAATAGGCTTATAATATGCGACAGGAAACATTTATTTCTTCTTGCTGGAGTTTAGACAATGAAGATATTGATAATAGAACACTTTTACTGACATACTAAGTATATATCATTATAAGTTACTTATCTTGCAAAGTGAAATAGACGTACATAATTACAATCTTCAAGTGGCTATATGTGTACAAACAGTTTGTACTATATAGTTCAAGGAGCCTGTCTGCGACGCTACGAATATCTTTGAATGTATTCCCAAACTACGTGATAAACTCCTACATCCGTTAGAAGAAGCCATGCGCCCCGTTGCAGACAAAGCCTGTGCATTGCATTTGCAAATGCTGTGAGTTCCTGTTTCCTCGTTTGCAAATTACGACGTGCAATGAAGCACTATGTGCATCGGTTTGGTAAGGTGCGCGCGCACACTGGAATGAGTTGTGAGGCCCGCGTAGGGTGTAGTGTGTTAAGTGAGTGACTAGCACATCGACACATTGGGGAACACTGTGTGTTACACTTGATTTGTATGCCTGTATGAGCCCACACATAATTGTAAGTATTTTCTGTTATTCTCGCGGGGTGTATAGTCCCCTCATCACCATCCTGTGTAATTTGTTCTCTCTTTAGTCTCACATTTGACTCTTGTCACTCTTTTTATTCTTTGTTTATCGTCTTGAAATATTGCCAAGACTTTATTCTCGCGTAACCATTCTCCTTTTGTTAGCATTTTCTTCTTGTCATTATATTCTACCATTTATAACTCTCAATTCCAAGTATTACCATTTTGTTTACTATATTTATTGGTATTAGCTGACAATCCATGACATAATAAACAATATATACTATACTAATTCGTGTACGCGTAGGATTTATCTACTACTTGACCTAGTGATTTAGTTAAACATTTAACTCCGTAGTATGTGCATCTTCTACAATCGTCCTGATGTGATATGCTCAATGTAGTGTATTGCTACAAGCTGACTGTCGCCGATTTCTTCTGCCCCTACACGCTCGTGTCTCGTGCGACACATTTCTGTGACAAAGGAAACATCCTACACAGTCATACTTGCCGGGACAGGTATTCGAAGTGTCGCCGTCAGGCCAGAACCGGAACGAAAGAGAGAGATCTAATGTAATGCAATAGTTGGTTTCGAAGATAGTCGTTCTTTCGCTTTATGTACAACGAGAGGTAACCAAGCAAGGCAAGGCAAGGCTGGAGCGTGGACTACAGGTGCTCCGAATCACACGGGAGCGCTTCTAGGAAAATTTGTGGCATATCTATCGGCTGAGATCATATAACGGTAATGCGCGCGCACAAATCCTACATTATGTAGGATTCGGTCTGCCACACAGTGTATGTGTGCGCATGTATGTGTGCGCTCGTATCGTGATTTAAGGGCCGAGATAGGCACTGTCTTCCGTACCAGTACGGTCCGCAGGGCTCTCGACTTCGATCCGGTATTGTTCTGTTACGCACTCGCCATGTTTGGTTCGCGTTACGTGTTGATGGACGATGATTTCTGTTGGACATCTGATGAATGAAAAATCGTCCCGATAGTCAAAGCGTTAAATATGCTAATTAAACATCCAGTGCGAACGGACTATAGACAGTTATATTATCTATGTTTTAAAGAGATTCAATATAATTTACTATATATATATTAGCAAGGTGTATTGATATATTGATGTTACTTCTGATGTACCATATGAACGATACTAGCTGAGATCTTTCGCCGATTACGACGAAAGCCACGCTGCGTAATGTGTATCGGTTGCTTCGCGTATTTTTCCTTTCTCTGTCCTGGTTCTCTCATTCATGAAATGAAAGGATATCTGAGTCGCTCCGTTCTGTCTGTGTTCTGTATTCCGTCTCTCACTCACTCCCACTCTTTAGGGAGTCTGCTCTGTGTGTGTGTGTGGCTGAGTAGAAGTATATCGGAGGCGCGCACATAAGCACCTGTCAACTAGAGAAGTTCCGTGAAATCTCTCTCTCTCTCAGAGTAGTGGCGGTATTGATCATTACTTTCACAACTGCTCCAGTACGTTCTATTGTTCATCATCACTCAGTTATATTATTTAGTTTTGTAAATATTGCAGTTAATAATGCGTATATCGTAAGTGTAACATCAAACTAATAGCGAAGAGAACCGATTTACACAATCTAGTTACTTTGTTTTTTACGGCCGTGTTTAACAGTGGCAGCAGTAATAACCTTGACGTTTTGCAGTAGACGTCAGAAGGTGAAGAGAACAAACCTAATAATAAGTATAGAAATCTCTCCATTTACGCGATAATTTGTGTCTACACGGCGTAAATGTAAATTTATGTATCTGATGTCTGACTATTTAAAATTTAAAAAATTTTTCAAGCGCATTTAAGTGAATTCGCGTAAATAGAGGGACTACTGGTATAAGTATATTTCATATAAAGTGCCAAATGTGAAATTTTTTATAATTTATTTAAATTGTAATAAAGAAGTGTATCTTTATTTTGAATAGTTTTATTTGTTTTAATATGAATTTCTATATTTTGTTATTGGATATATACATAATACCCCTACAAACAGTTAAAATCGGTGTAAAGATAGTACATCCAATGAAGATAAAGCTTGTTCCTAATTGTCCGTGCACTAACGATGTGCCATGGTTCATTTATATTAAGTATCGTATAAAAATAAACGCGTTACGTTAATTGTTACTAATCGCTTTGATATGGTGCCCGTTACTATCTGTTTTAATATTCTAGCTAAACGCCATTTTTACACTTTTAATAATCAATATTAGTTGAGTAGATAATACAAGCAAGTGAAAATAAGTGTTCGTAAATTCGTGTTAATTGTTATTCAATTAGTATGCTCAAATGAATGAGTACATTAGAGTTTATTGTATTTTGTTTTAATGAATCGACACGCAGTAGCCTATTTGTACGATTGCCGGCAAATCGAACTGAAAATCTCTTTCAATGATACCATCACATATATATACACATAACTCACATAAGCTAATATGTACATTGTACAGAGGGATGCCGGAGTGTTTGTGACATATATGTATTGGTAATGTATGTATAGGCATTTATGAAATATACGCTCGAATTTTTGTTGTACCTTTTCGAATCGGATGGATGCACATACGACGTATATCATACGTATAACTAGTAATGTTATAAAAATACCCAAGTTTCCATATGAACAGTGTCTAATTTAGTAAAAAAAATTAGTAGCTCTTAGTAGCACCTTCAGTATCTACCTGTGCATGACAGTCCATATGTTTATAGTTTCAAGAATGAGTATATCTCAATGTAAAATTTGTTTTGCTAGATTCCCGTGTTCAAGTGTACCAGGAATATTATTAGTATACATACTTTATATACCTGATCCTACTATCTTGTATTATTGTTATTCGTCCATACGAGAATACTACTGGCATAGTATACAAATACATGTAATAGTTCCTATAGCTGGATTACAGCTACGAACAACGGTAAATGTTCAGACAGATACAGTATTTCCTTTATTATTTAGCCAGACTGATAAGGGTGCGAGCCCCGACTTCAGTCTGAAACCCGTCACCAAGAGCATTAAGATCAAGGCCGCCCAGAGCTGCCACGCCTAAAGGAACACAACACAACCATGAATCTGCTACTGAACAAATGTATATTTAGAATGAGCAAGTTATAAAAATGTAAAAAATATATGAATGAAAATATAAAGCATATTAAAATGTATAAATTTTTGTGTTCTGATTTTTAAGAAACAAGCATGTGTGAAGTCCTACTTATTTTAAAATGAATCCATTTTTTTCTTCGAAAATTTTTGTAAATAAAAACTGTAAGATTTTATAAAATTAAGCATTGGCCACACTTTTATAAAGTGGTTACTGGTCTATGTTGGATTGATATTCAAAGAGCTCGGTTTATTTTAATATTTTACATTTATTTTATGTTTTGTAGGATATAGTTCAAGTTAAATCCGTGAATCATAACCTCACAATATGGAAGCGTAACTACACTGCTACATAATAATGTCACTTAATATATAAACAGATCATTATATAATAAACATTTATGTATGAGTTGTCAGTTTACACAAAGACAATTTATATCATATTAGTATACATCAAATTACAATGAATTTAACAAAAGTATTAACAATATTATAATGTTGTGTGGAGATGTTAGTTCCATCCCAATATCTTGACAGCGCCAGTTACTGAGATGGTTAAACCCGGTCACCGCGTCAAGGTCTGTCCACTTCGATAGGGGCCCACGCACTAGTCCTCTACAGCACCTACGAACAGAGAAATCATACATACATACAGATGCATAACAAAAATCAATATAAATGAGGAAATAAGTGTGCACTTTGATCCGGATCACAGGGAAAATAAAACATTGGCCAAACAACAAACAATACATAATAACAACAACATAGTACCGGTACTAACAACATGGAAGAAATATGATGATCAGCAACAAATCTGAAACAAAATTTTGAAAGACAGGGAATTGATGAACTTACAGTTAATTACTTAGTTAAAATGAGCAGACATATACGAGTGTGTGCACGAAGTCAGTCTCAGCGAAGCCGAAAGTCCAGGATCTTCGAGAAGTCACCCGTCTGTAATCGAAACAACTGCCAGTTTTACAGGTTAGGCTAACCGATCCGTCTGAGATTGGCAACAACCCTCGTGAAGGGCACCGTCGACCAGGAGCTAATGAACTTCATTTCGAAAAGACTACCACACATACGTGCATGTCAGAAAAAAAGGAATAAAAAATAATGACTAATGGGGGACAAAATAAAGTGAATAATAACGAAAGAATAAAATGCAAGTTTTTCAAAATTTATCAAATAAATAAATATTAACATTAATAAATACCGTTGTACCTACAGTAGCCGTCTGGACGTAAAGTATCCTCCATTGTTAGTGGCGATTGCTGTAAAAAATACATTGTTATTAATAAAAACACTACATTTTTATTACGCAGCAGCCATCTTGTTTTGACGCGGTCTTGTTGATAACTGACAGTTACTGATTAGTGTTTTTTTAATCTTATAATACACTGCTTTCATTTTGTATCTCCAATTTCTGCAAAAGCCTAATAAAACTCCAAATTCAACCAAACTCCAGTCATTCTGACAAGTAACTACAGTTAATGACTAGATTTTGGTACCGTCTAATGTAGTAACTATGCCAGCAACTAAGTGTCAAAATTGTAATGACTTGATGCTTACAAAATACAAAAATATTACAAGTTACTACAGTTGCAAGTTACAAGTAACTGTCCTATTTTAGTAACTTTATTGTAGTAACTCTCTTACAGAATCGGGCCGATTATTCTTGACAGTTAATACATGCTACAGGCAATATTTAGCACAATTTCTATCACCAGAGTACGGCCAATTTTAATCGATAGATAAAGAAGCTGTATATATAGTTAGAAAAATTTTCTAATTGTATACACTTTCACACTATGAAAATAATTAAAAACTGACATGTTTGACAGATAATTCGTTATGGCTGCCGCCATATCTTCCATATTTAACAAAAATTTCAATTTCCCCACATAAAATTAGATACATATTAAAGTACAGAAAGAAAGAAATACAGTTTATATCTTGCACTTTTTTCTCTAAAATGTCTAGAAATTGGTAAAATATACAATACTAGCATATATTTGACAGATAATCCATCATGGCTGCCATAATGTGTTTTTGTCATTGTTTAAAAATGTTAATCAATCAAAATAAAATTAGGCACATTTGAAAGTAGAGAAAAAAAGAAAAGAGTTGAATTTTTTTCTCTAAAATATTTAGAAATTGGTAAAATATACAAAATTATCATACATTTGACAAGTTTGACGTATATGATTACAACGCTACATCATTCAAATGTTTCGAATGAAATATTTATGTATGTATACAAATAAGAGTTTTATTTATTTTAATTGAGTAAAAAGACGACTTCCACCAATATGGTGTCTTATCCGTTTTAGAATTATTCTAAGGATATCACAAAATGTATTGCGTATATAAATCAAATAATCTACATTTTTCATGATTACCTACTTTTTTTAAACAGTTCTCGTAAAAACGATACAAAGGTACAATGAGACAAATAAATTTTTCTAATATTTTTTATTTTTAAAATTGTGCTAACTAAAATCTACATATTTTTTTACATTTTTATAACTTGCTCATTCTAAATCTACATTTGTTCAGTAACAGATTCATGGTTATGTTGTGTTCGTTTAGGCGTGGCAGCTCTGGGCGACCTTGATCTTGATGGTCTTGGTGACGGGTTTGAGGCTGAAGTCGGGGCTGGCACCCTTCTCAATCTGGCTCTTCCACAGCTGAGACACATTGGACTTCTGGACGCAGTGAACCTCGACGTTCTTAACGATCTTCTTGCTAGCCTGGCAACCGGACCGGCATACGGGCAGAGGGCGGATGGTGAAACAGAGTGTTTGACCGTTGTCTTCTTCTAAGTACTGGGTCTGTTGTTTGCTGCAGGAAGAACTGCCCAGCTGGCGACCGTGCTGTTGTTGCTTGCCTCTCTGTTGTTGCTGCTGTTGTTCGCTGTAGTCACGTGGACTGATGACGTTGGAGAAAGTCACTTGGGCACTTGGGTAGC
>JAGJTL010005994.1:118359-130125 GCA_022063505.1 Calosoma granatense | reverse complement strand
ATTTACAGACTCTCTCAGTGCTATTTTGGGTATTTCCTCTCAATTTAGTACTGACCCAATGATTCAGACAATATACGACGTTATTAGCGACTTGCATAGCCAGCATATTCTTGTCAGACTTATATGGATACCTGGGCATGTTGGTTTTCCGGGAAACCATTTCGCGGACCAAGCTGCATCTGAGGCTGCTAATAGTCAGTACGTTGAGCGTCATCCTGTAAGGCCCGATGATGTAGTGACTGCTATCAAGCAGTTTTGTGTATCTACATGGCAGCAGGAGTGGAATCTATCCATTAGCAAACTAAAGGATATAAAACCTGTAGTTGACAAATGGCAATTGCCCTGTTCCGTCACCCGACGTGAGCAAGTACTCTTAACTCGCCTGCGTATTGGACACACTTCTGTTACACATGCCCATCTGCTTTTTGGCAATCCTGCTCCCGTGTGCGACAGTTGCAGTACAAGACTGACAGTGCGACACATTTTAATTGATTGTCCGCCGCATGTCAACGCTCGGCTTGTGTGTGGCATTCGAGGTACACTAGAAGAAATTCTAGCGAATGACAGAGACAAAATAAACAATATTTTAAAATTCTGCCAAACTACAGGTCTGTTTCGTTAGGTATAAGTAGCTACGCTCCACATTCTTTACTTTTCATTCTTTCTCTCTCTCTCTTTACTTCTTTCCAATAGCGGCATATGGCCCTGGCAGCCGGTCTGCCTTATTATTTATAAATAAATATATATTCAGTTTGTCTCGTATTATGGAATAAAGCAGTGTACTATAATAAACTAGAAAAATTGAAGATCAATAAATTCAAATATGGTGGGGACATTATTCTGAAAGCTTGTATTGATAGTATCAGTACAAGATTTTCAGATATCCTAAAATTAATTGATGATGATAGCCTAATTGCTGCAGTAACTTGTCCAAAGTTTAAATTACGGTGGTATAGTGTTTTTATTTATATATTTACTACACTATCAAAAGAAGACATTAAACAAAAATTAATAACTGCATGCCAAGGATTTATAAATAATGATGATCAAGAAAATTTAAAAACAACAGAACACATGAATGACGACAAATTTTTTGATTTTAATGAAGATTAAGAAAAAACAGAAACACAAGGAACGAATTCCAAGTTAGAATTAGAAGTTTTGCAATATTTTCAAGATCAAAGGAAACATGTTTTAATGTTGAACGATTATCCAACAATTAAATAGGTTTTTTTAAATACAATAATACATTGCCTTCGTCCACACCGGTTGAGAGGTTATTTTCTTATGCCACTATAATTAACGCCCCGAAACGACACAATTTTCATATTTTTCATATACCTGTCCTTGTACTTATATCTGAAACTGCAAGTACAAGTACAGTACTTGTACTTGTACTTAAATACTTTTAAAATTAAAGTAATTGTACTTAATTACATTTTTCAGCAAAGTACTTGTACTTGTACTTAAATACTTTTTTCTCGTACTTGTGCGCAGCTCTGATACTTATAAATTAACTGTCGCACAAAAAAAACACCTAAATATTCAGTCTTTACTCTGGTATTTCACCATCTTGCGTTATTTATAAACTGTGGTAGTGTGGTCGCAAGGATATAGGCATATGCCTGCAAAACCGATGAAATAACCATGGCAGCATGGTAACATAAATAAGCGCGGGTTCGATTCCCGCCTAGAACATTGCCGTACATGTGGTTCGCATTCCACAAAAAACTGTAGATGCCGTCCTGGTGTGAGCTGGCAACTCCGCTGATGGACGTTAATAAATGCTTAATTGTGCTACCCCGGGTAACTGGGATATAGCGTGATGTTGCGTGGTGTTGTGTGTGTGAATGAATAATAATTTCTTTGTAGCATGTTTCCGACAATCATAAACAACATCTGTAATTAAAACAAAGTGTGCGGATTATTTTATCTTAATTATTTTTAATAAACTATATTAATCATATTTTTTTAAATGCCACATTGTTATTTCTTCTAAAACGTTGGTTTTTTTTAAATAGTATATTTTGCATTTTACTCAATTTATTCAACTGAAATGGACATATGTTTTTGAAAACTTAATGTTATTCAAGTAGTTCTCTACTGGTCTACCAACGGGACAAGGTACACTCTGCCGCAAACAGTGGCAATAGTCCTCCCACTTCACTCCTCTTCCCGCACCACCAGCACCACGCCACGTCGAGACATCATGGAAGACCTGATGATGGACGAAGGAAACCCTTACCCTTGATTACTCCTGACTGTTTCCCGAGCTGTAATTTATATATCATATCGCCTGTACTCCCGTTTAATTATTATTTACGAATAAAGTTTGATAAACTCATCTGTAAATGAGCAAGGTAATTATACAGTGTTTATCTGTGTCTAAAGTATCGTACAATTATTTATGTGAAATATTCATGTATTTTACATGGACTTATTCACCAATTAATTATATATTGTTTAAGAGAGTGTGTGTGTGTTTCGGAATGTGAAAAGTTCGGTGAGAATAGTATTTTTACCAACCATTATTTTTAAGTTGGAACAGCCAGAGCCACCAGGAAGTCAGACAGAGAGAACCAACAAAACTAACGCCATCATCAGTTTGTACAAATAAAGCAACGTGCGTCCCAGTGCCCCTACGAGGGTGGTGGCTGTCCCCTGGTACTCGTCCCGTACGACTGCCGGTGACGGGAACTCACGAGTAGAAGTAATAAATAGCGTGAAGAAATCGAGCACCTTCCCTGCTGTCGTCTCTTCATCTAAAAATGCGACGTGCACTGAGCTAAAAAGAGATAGATAGATTCACATCGGTGATGTGTTCTGCGTGGCGCTTTTAGATGCGCTCGTCTCGGAGAGCAAGGGTGCATTTGGACGACGACGACAACATGGTCATGCTACGATAGAGAGATATGTTAACAAGATTCTAGAGAAGCACATTCGTTGTTGCAAGCAGCACGAGCATTTTTATTTTTTCATTCAGTATTCCGGCACGAGTTGTGCATTATGTATGTAGATGATTTACTAAAGATTATCTAGCAATTTTGTGTTTAAATAAACATCCGCGATTAAATTATTATTAGTTCTATTAAAACGGACCCAGTCCCTCGTAACATTGTATTATACATTTCAAAAAGTGTTACATATGTTAAAATCTTCAATAATCCGATTTATTTGTAAATAATCTTATTGGAATATTGATTAATAGACTTAATAAATATTATAAAAAATCTGCAAATATACTATTTTAATCGGTTATTGAAAGTGAAATAATAATCTTTATTATATAGCTATTATTACACATCAGTTATTTCATTGAGCGAGAATTTGCAATTCCAAATATGTCTTTAATGTTTGTATTACCAGCCGCCATTGCACATAACATGAACGGAAATCTTATTTTTATGGTAGCAGTTTTAACTAGTATTTGCAATGTATGGGTTATATTACCTATGCTTTAAAAAGCAAAGTACAAAAAAAAACAATTTGAAGAAATACCGTGCGGTAGTAAAATCAGTGAAGCAGAAATACCTTAGCGTGCACTGCAATCACCGGGGTTTCATAATGGCATACAACGAACTCCACTTACAACCTTGCATATTTGCGTAGTTCCGCCCACTCCCGAATGTGTGAGTGTATGTGGGTAATTTCGTATTGCGTAAAGATTCGACAGTGGTCAAGCGCGGCCGTTGACTCAACGGGTCCAAGTGGTGAATGATCTACAGGGGAGTCATCCCTCGGATGTTTACATAACAACCACATGAGGTTTCAACTTTCATGGCCACTCAAGTGAGCCCAATTTAGGGCGCGGCTACTCGATCTTTGCCTCGTCACCACCGATGTCATGTGGTTAATAATATAAGCGCACGTACAATAATATACGTACATATTCTACCAGTTTCACATCGATATGCATGCATAACCAACCAGCAGATATGTGTCCGTATAACTTTATACTCTCTTTACTTTTATTGGTTACGGATATTATAAGCTGAATATAACCGATTTGTAATAATGAATTATATGGGTATGTAAAAAATATACATATTGATGATTACTTAAATATATTAGTCATGTTTTTACCAATTCCTTGTGATAAAATAGCAGGCATTAGAAAAACTGAGTAGCAGACAAAAGGCAGAAAACATTTTGTAAGATTTTTTATTCATTTGAATAAATGTTAGCAAGGAAACACATTCTCTGTGCTGGGTACTTCAATATTTCGTAGTATTATTAAGTATTAAATAATACTGTAACCAATCAACGATAGTAGTGGCTCTGGTTCTGATTCTGTTTCAGTCAACTACTATGTTGGTAAGGAAACACACATCCTCTCCTAATATTCCTCCATTCTAGTACTGAACAATAAAAAGTAAAACTGATTATGTTTCAGTGAATCTACCAAAAATGCTAGTTTCCTCAGACTATTACAGTGGAAGCGAGTCAAACCACTAACAAGTGCTAATGAGTTAACTAAATTGTCAGCCGAACACAAACTTGGAACTTTCATGATATTAGTTTTCCTGCGCGTCGGCTCAGGGTCGGCCATAAAAATAAAATGCCCCCCCTTCCCAAAGCAGCTAGATTTTAAAACAATGCAGAGCAGAAACAGACAACAGACACTATGGACGACGATGTTGATTTAAACAATAGTAACAAGCTAGATAAAATGTCTGTCAGCATTAACATGCAATGTGGCGAACAATATTACAGAACAGAATTTCATTTCAAAAATAGCTACTCAATTCAAAACTATGTATAGATTGTCGAAAATGCATTACAATATATCACAGATTTAATAAATGCACTTACTTTTCCTTTATAATAGATATAATTGAAAAGGAGAGAGAATATGTTAGTCTGTAATAGTGTTAATAACAGACTAGCTACAATTAGAGACATCGTGTAACAAAATACTGTGCACTTTCAAACATAGTAATGTTTTAGTTGTAACAAATTATTTACTACATATAAGTATTCATATGAACCAACTGCAACTACAAAAAAAACTTTGCTTGCGAAAGTGCACAAGAAATATTTTCTGAGACAAGAAGGAAACGTTCATTAATAATATTGTCAGCAAAAATATAAGATAGAATTCAGCACAGCATTCATGCACGAAATATCTTTAGCACAAAAACGTTCCTCATCGCGATTTTCCCAGACAAGACAAAGAGGTGAGTAAGAAACGAGGTTTGAAGTGAAGAGGAAGCGGTGCGCACACCGTATAAGGAGGCATACATTCACAGATAGAGAGTGCAAAGTGAGAAAGTCAGAGTACTATAGCGAGAAGATATGAAGGGAGACGATGACAACGACAACGGTAGCGGCACGGTAATGATTAACATCTTTGCAACAAGTTGTTGATAAATCAGGGGAGAAAACATGTTCCTCTTACGGAAATGCCCTCAATAATTTAGCAAGGGATACGCTGTGGGACATACGCGCCACTCTCTCGCGCACAGGTGGTCCAGTCGCCTCGGTTCATCAACAAAATAAAACCGCGATGAGGGATTTAGTGGGCATACTTTATTACTACACCATCTAGGCCGCTGTTGAGAATAAGAATTAGTCTCTCCAGGTTCACCTATAGATCCTTGACTAACAGTACTTCAGTATAGGTCGCTAGAAATCAAGGATGATCTTACAAAATAGACGTTTCACTGTAGACCAAGGAAAATTGAAGCTCATTTGTGGCTTAAAACTGGCTGTAGAATACAGGCTCCTCTATACTACCGCTAATCAATACTATTCGTAATTGGCGTACTAGCTGCTTCAGGTACATAGATTCAGAGCAATATTCATTTAGTAGTTCTACAAGTTATTTAAATAAATTCGCCCGGGGTAGAATACAATATACAGGGGTAAATAAATCATCGTCATATTATATATTTTTTAATTCTAAACAACTTTTTCAAATAAATTTTTCCTCTAAAATGCACTGGGAAAAAAATTTTCTATACATGAAAAAATTAACCCGTAAATTGCTATGTTCGGCTTTTTATGGGCACCCTGTATAGTTAATTTAGTATTGTACGCTGGCGTGACAGTTGTCCAAGTTGTTTGTCCTTCCATACACCCGCGCGTGGACCTGTACGTATGTGTGTACGTGCGTTGACAAGAACGACACACAGCAGGTACTAAATAGGTTCGTGCAGCGTATTAATCACGTCTCCGAGTGTAGTTTCATCTTTAGTAATTACAGAGCAAAACGTGGCTGCTTAAATATTAATACGTGTAACGGATGGTAGGTTCCGTGCCTCGCGCTTTGCCCAAGAAAAGGTGCAAAACAAAACCAGTAGTCGGGCCAGAGCGAGCGAGCACCGTTGCTAAAGTTCACAGCGGATCGAGTGCCGTAGAGAGAAAGAGACAGAGAGCTATTATTGTGCGCTGCGTTGGCGCTAGATTATATAAACATAGATTTATATTTGAGATGTGTATATTTTGCTGTGGGTATTTATAAATTCTTCCTAAAATAATTAAAACTTTAAATACATACATAGATCGTTATATCCAACTATATGCATATTTATGTAGGTATGGGTATATTGTGTATGTATGTAGAGTTGGTAGGGTTGAAAATAAAAATCGATATCAGCATGCCACGTTGTTCTGCATTTAACGTGAAATTAGGGTAACTCGGTGAATCGGTTAGCGTGGTGGTGTGTGTATGTGTGTGCGGGGAGCACGAAATGTGACTGCAATGTGACAGCAACTGGCTGGTGGCTGGCTGCATGCATCGTACCGGTACAGCAAATTGCGAACAAAAAAATCATTGTAATTGGCGCCCTTGAAACACAGTTTCCCTCCGTGCAACGCTCAATTATCGAGGTGGGTTGTGCAGTTTAATGGAAGCAGACTCGAGCAGTGGGTAGCCAGCTGAGTGAGTGCAGCGGAGCGCACTGAAGTATCCGTAGTATATACAAGGTGTCAGTACCGGTTTTAGGAGGCGGGGCAGATCGGGCTGTCGCCCAGGGCGCCAGGCCAGGAAGGGCGTTGGTTAAACAGTGATGAATAATAAAATAATCGTGCGACATCCTTTCCTCGGACCAAAGGTTGGAACATCGTCACCCTCCGTGCATAATTATCGTCATAACACCCTTGGTACTTAAATAACTATTCAATATGTCAAACAAGAAAAAGTTCAGTTGTAATTTATTTATTTTGTAATTTTTAATATATGGTTTTAGTTCCACGGTTTTCATTTATGCGTTGTATTCGTTTAACAAATTAGTCACGTAAATGAAGGGATTACTGTATTTATATTTTACACACTGTGAAAATCCATGCTAAACATTACGTTAGAAGAATAAAAAATTAATTTCTTTTTTTTACAGGTAAGATATCATTCATGTCAAGTCCTACACGATGTATACATGGAGGTACAGTGCATACTCAGTATTTGTATCATTGTATCATCGAATCATCCTGTATTGTCTTACCATCACTCGTAAAATTCACGCACCTTGTCATACATACTCTTCTATTATTCCTGCTAATAATTTTACATTAATTCAAAACACTTTCTTATTCTTATTCATCGATTTCTTTCGGTCTTCCTCGCATTCATCGTACCCAAATATATCTTTTTAACGCATACTTTGTTATTGGGAAATAAAATTTCATATTTACTGCGAGATACTTGTGTGATGCCATGAAACAAAAAAAAGCGACGGTAAAAATGCGTCCAATTATAAATTAAGCGCAATTCACCTGCTTGCAAAAACTCATTCGCTAACCCCAATCATACCTTATGAAAGAACCGTTCGACTGCGCCAGGCAAAGGGACGACGCGCGCTGTAAACTTTGTCACCAGTGAAAGAAAGATAGAAGAACGTTGGTTTGCCCGGCTGCTACCGAGCTAAGAGCCTGAGCATAGCATACCAATGTTCTTAACGACTGAGGAAACGGCGAGAAGTTGTTCATAAATACGTTCAGAATGGGTTCAGTTATCAACCAATATAACTGCCCCGACTCGCGAGGGGCCGGCATTTCAGGATGGAGAAACTCAAAACTCTACAGTTTAACAGAATGTTGGTTGATCGACCGTAGCCTGGCAGTGGTGGTCGAAAGATCTCCGTAATAAAGATACCTCTACATGAAGGTGTTACAACATGGCCAGTGTACCATAAACACAGATGCCGGTATATATTTACAGAACACGACATCGTGCCAGCCGATCTTGGGGCGGTCAGTCATAGCTGCAGGGCTGCCAGCACACAGCAGAACATGGAATAAAAGAAACTATACAGCAGCAGTATAAAAGAGATGCTACATATTAAATTAATTACAAGCATATACTTGACACTATTTTCAGAATATTCATTACATTTTAGGAGTTTTATTGAAATGTAGTATATTCTATCTGGCATTAGAATAGATAGGATATCCCCAATAGTCGTAATAGTAGTTGTACGCTGGAGCAATACGGCAGCCCCGTCGAAGATACTGTATTTTTCTTTCTTTCGAAATTGTTAAAAAAATTGATTTCATGTTTTTCGGAGTTAATTAAACTTTAGTAGTTCTCGCTGTTATAGTAGGTATCGATACTAGAAACCCTCATAGTAGTTTGTAGTAAAACTGATACCGATATTGTATGTTTCAAAATAATTGCACATTGATAGCGGAATGTTTTGCTACTTGTACATTACGGTGGTATTGCCAAAATTTTAAGGAAGATTATAGTGTTTAGAGGTATATTTACAACAAAAAACAAAAATTGTAAATACGGCCCAATACTTTTACCCCTGTCATCCGCTTAAAAAACCGCTGGCTGTGAGGGTTTTCAAGAGTCATGAACAATCATTTTGAAACATAGTATACTGTTGAAATACTCGTATCGTTACTGTCAATTTTAATAGGGAAAATATGATTCTTACCCCTTTATTCTGCAAAACGGCTATGTAACGAATCGTTATTATAACGAATTTCGTTAACACTCGATAACGAAACCTCAGTGAACGAAAATCGTTATATTCGTATTCTGTAAATCCCTTCATTACCGGCGACCTTCAACATTCAATATAACGAAATCGTAAAATTCATTTTCTAATTTTTTTTGTGGTTGGTAGTACTGAAAACAGACAACTGTTATATTCTCGTCATAGTTTGACAGTTCAAAGTTGTCTTCTTGTGTCTTGTTTTGTTACATGATAAGTACTTTTTTTATAAAAATTGATGTTTCTAATAAAATCTAAAAATAAAATACGAATTGACATTGAAAGATTATCAGTTATTAATATTCAAGTATACATTTCTTTGATCAAATTTTTTGAAACATCTGTTGTGTTAAAATTAATGTGTCTTCTCATTAAATATTCTGTAGCGGCATTACTGACAATTTTTATACATCTACTAACGGATGCTTGACTGAGTACATCCTTGCCAACTGATTTTTTATAAATTCCATGTGCAAAAAAGTACAACGCTGTTAACACCTGGTGTAAATGTAGTATGTTAGCATATTGTTAAAAGTGTTTGAAAATATAATTTTACTTTTTGCACATTTGGAATTGCTGTTGATCTTCTAGTGTGTTACAAAAATGGCATTAGTTACGATAGTTTTCCTCGGGCAACATGAAAGGATTACTTACATCAGTGTTCTCAAACTCAAAATAATATATATATATATTGCACCGTACTTACTTTATATATCCGGAAATTTTGCTTTTATAGTTTAATTTGCCTCGAACATGGTTAAATTGAAAATTTATTTCAATAATGTTCAATTGTATTTTTTACAATGTTTTTCTCTATACTATTTTTATTTTTTTCCTTTTTTTCATAACAGTTTATAAATTATTATGTTTTTTTTACTTATTTAAAAACAACCTACCTTTCCTCATTTTCTTCAATTAATTAAAGAAATAATAATAATTCGCCACCAGCATCCATTATAATCAAGTTTCTATATAAATTTACACTTCATATAACTGAATATGCAAATAGTTTTCTTTTATTTCGTATTCAGTATAACATACAAGTGGTATAACGACAACTTTTTTCTTTCGTTATAAGCTGACAACTGGTAACGAAAATCGTTATGTTTTTTCGTTATGCAATATCGATTTTCTTCTTACAGAATACGAATTTAACGAATATCGTTATGATAACGAAAAATCATTTGATAACGAATAGTTATGTTCTAACGGATTCTTTCAGAATAAGGGGTTAGTATCTAATTTGGAATAGTTCAACTTGAACTCGTTAAAATATAATGTATAGCTTAGAAAACATTAGTGTGGAAACGTTAGCCGATATTGACCGAGGCCTGCAGAAACAAACTTCAATGATTAATCGGCGAACACAGTTATGATTCTATCATATTTAGTGCGGAATAATGATACGTACGCTTCATATCATGACGTGGTGGTGGCTAATTATCCGTAATATGTACTCGAGATGATGGTCGGTAAAAAAGTATGCTTCTTTCCTATGTTCATGTGCTTGAAGAGAGCGTTAAGCTAAAATACGCAACAGTTTGCATCAATGGGTTCAGCGTTCGTCAACGATCAAAGTTGGACTTGAAGTGCACACACAAACACAAAGAGAAAAGCTTCAGTGGGAAAAAGAAGAGTGAGAGCGAGGCGAGAGAGAGAGTGAGAGAAGCTAAAAATAATTCACATTATGCCGTTGCAACGGACCTACGTCCGTTGGTTTGTGTGCCGCGTTTCGCTAATTAACGACTACTGCTATTTATATTCATGGCTTGCTCCGCTTCGGTGGCTGCCCGTCAGGAAAGAATTGGTCAATTAGCAATACATGCAAGATCTGATGAAATCTAATCATTACCTATATTCGTACCACCACCAACACCGGGAGACCTGTGAAATGAAATTTAGAATGAGAAAAACTGCAAAATCATTTTTGAAATTAATATTGTGCTTTGTTCAATGTTGATTATAATAAATATATTTGTATATAATATTGAATATTTCATTAAATAATCTGTAATTTATTTGGAAATACATTTTCAAGTGAATGTAGACTAGATTTTTCGCGGAAAGACTTAAAGAGGCAGGTTTAGTCGCGCAATCAAAAACAAAAGAGCCTGGCTCCTTTAAAACACGGATAAAACAATGGGACACTCTCTCAATCCGTTAAGATGTACGGTCGCGGACCTGCGCGCGTCAAGCACGGAAATGCTTTGTACTGGGAGAGGGCTTCCAACGAATTTTCTCCACCCGGTGTCTCCTCTGTACCGCTCGTCAACCAACTACGGTATGGTTCTCGTTCTTACAGAGTCTGTTTTGAGGCGACTCACAATTCGTTGCCGGCAGCGTCGTCGTCGGTGTTAGTAGCTAGCGACGACGTCGTCGCCAGTAGTTGAGTTCACCGCTCTGTGTGTGTGCCTTTCCCTTCGGCATCGGCTCCGTGCGTTTATCAACTGTCAAAGGGAGCGCCTGGGCGTCTCTCGCCACTATCGGTTGACGCACTGTACACACTCGGTCGAGTAAATGACACGTCTTTGTTCAACCGTGACGTCACCAGCCTAGTCATTAATCTCGCGTGGAAGCACAGCATTGTATGTGCTCTTGCTATATGTGTGTTCTCTTACGTCCAGTCCTCATCATCACAATATATACTTATGTACGCACGTACATATATAGGTATATACGAGTATACAGCATCTACACCTACATATATACTTCGATGTGAATGTATAGTATCAATACCGCCAACACTACTTTTGCTCTTTTTATTGCGATCCACGCATTTCAAACACAGCGTCATCATTTCGGCAACCAGGACATATATATATATATA
>JAGJTL010005994.1:55390-66757 GCA_022063505.1 Calosoma granatense | reverse complement strand
CACACCGGAACAGTTATACAGTGGAATACTGCACGCTCGATACGGGTATTGGGAATCATTCTCTGGGTCAGTATTGAACAGAGTTACAATTTTCTTTTGGGTCTTACTATCCATTGAAATATTTCACAGAATTTGCCAATTAAAAAGTCAGGAATATGAAGTGTGAAAGAACCATACAAAGTAATTTTGACGTTTCGTAATTATTGCAGATGTGAATATACGTGGGGCACATTAAAAAATGAAAACTGTTAAAAAAATCTGCAAAGTGCAGGTGCTCGGGCTTTTCTTTCTCCGACTGAGTTTAATAAAAACTTCTGCTTCGCCCGTAATTTAGGAAACCCTGTCTCATTAATTGCACAATACTTTATGCGACGAACAAACCCGGGCCGTTCTTTTGAAGTCGGTCATTTGTTCTGCTTCTATTCTTGTTCATTTGTAAATTCACTACCTTCAAAAAGCAGAATTGACCAAAAAACAACCCCCCCCCTACAATCATACAAAACTGAAAACTTTATATATTTCAGATGCAATTATCAGAAATTATCATGAATTGATTTCAATAAATTTAATATTTAGTAGAGAAAATTTTTGGTGCGTGTGATACTCTACAAACAGTGGCGGATTAAGCGGTTGTCGGATCTGCCGGCCGCCAGGGGCCCCAACTAGGATGGGGCCCCGCACATCAGAAATTTTTTTTTGCTTTTTAATCTTATGACTTATGGTAAATTTTAATAATCCAATTTAACTTTCAATGTACGTACAGTAAATGCATTTCTTGTCTATAACTTTTTAAATGTATGTATCCAGTGATATGTACACTCCACTGCCAAGAATTGAGTTCTCGCCAGCTTGTATTTTACTGCTTTATTCGCGGAAAATATTTTGAATTTACCGCCAAAGAGGAAACGTTTCCTTTTCCTACCGCTACAAAACAAATTGAACTATTTCTTCACTTTTTACACGAATATAAACATAAATACAGTATAACCTGCTTATAATGGACTTCAGGGGACGAAGTAAAATCGTCCATTATAGTCGAGGTTCATCTCATCAGAAAAATTACTAATTAAACAAATTTATTTCATTGACATGTTTTTATTAAACAAAGATGACTAATACAACATGAAACTATGTACTCGTATATAGGTATACATAAGCACGAACATAAATGTGAAAAACTTATTGTAATACATACATATGTGTGAACGTATGTATTTCACATTACATATTTTGAAAAAAATCGGTTAATTTTGTTTTGATTCACGGTTTGACTATATAATCTTTATGTAGAATAAGTTTGACTTTGTTTAGTATTGAAATAATGTCATAATTATCGGAGAAAATCCCTAATCGCTCCGCTTATAATGGACAAAATAACGATTTTTGCTTCATTATAGGCGAAAGTTTATTATAACCGAGTTCATTTTAAATGAGGTTTTTACACGGATTTTAACTGGGACTGTAAAAATGGTACATTATAATAGAGTGTCCATTACAAGCGAGTTCATTATAGGCCAGGGGCCCCCACAAACTTTAATCCGCCACTGTCTACACATGTTATCAATTACAATTGAATGTTACAAAAAAATTGGTAGTAAATTAATTGAAATAAATTGTTTCATATTATTTTAAAATTAGTTACACGTATAAATACATTTTGTTGATATTTTCAAATGATATTACAATTGTTTCTTTAGTTACTATCCTAATTGATATCCATAAAAAGTTGAAAGCTTTTAAGAATTGGCATTATTAATAATCTTTCTTGTGGTTCGCATTCCACAAAAAACTGTAGGTGCCGTCCTGGTGTGAGCTGGCAACTCCGCTGATGGACGTTAATAAATGCTTAATTGTGCTACCCCGGGCAACTGGGACATAGCGTGATGTTGCGTTTTTTTTTTTTGCGTTTTCTTTCAAAGATTTGAACATATGCTCTACTGAATCGAAATTGAAATGAATGTAACGCTTAGTAGGCAAGAAGATTTCTATATTTATGATTACAATTATACACCTGTTGTATGAGTTGGTATATTTGCGAACATCATCCTCTCTTGATCCCTTGCTGTTGTGATATAGCTATATGAACACGCGTCCCTTTTTGTCAAAATTATGTTTTACCATCATAAAGTATTGATTTATATAATAATATGTAAAAACAGGTTTATATAAATATATATTAATAAAATTACTTTGTTTTACTACGTATTTATATTTTATTAATGTATATTTATATAAAAATGAATTACTACGAAATAAATGAAAAAACTATTTCATACTGTCATGCAGTCCTGCATATATAAACATATGTATATGTATGTATGTAACAACACCACAAACAGTACTACATCACACCGCTTCTTCTTGAATTAGCAGTAGGAGTACAATTCTAGAAAGTTCAATATTACTATAAATAATTGTCCGGATGTGTTTCATATATGTATTTTCCACCATATTAATGTTTTTAGTTTGAAATGTCATTTTAATTCTACAATTTCCATAAAAACCACTTGGTATCTGTTCGTATTATCATTATTATTATATATTATCAAGATACAAGTGTGCTCTGCCCCCTTGTGTGACAGGTCCTCAGTCTGTTGACACATGGGTACTTGGGTGACATTCACGGGGACTGCACAAACACACATTCGAGTGACACAGGTATTACATTATTATTACTTACATGGGTCCATGGATAGTATTTGTGTGTATAGGGTCTACTCATCGCTCCTACTTGCTACTGCGACATCTGATATTCATTAGCGCGAATTGAGATACTTACAGCGGGGCCGATTCTTACCAGCTCCCTCGCTTGCTCGACACAAACTAGAAGAGGAACCCAAGCATCATCTCCCCTCTCCCGCTTATCGTTCTATCTAGCAGCTCTTCCTTTCCACCACAAAGTTTTCCTCTCACCACTTCTCAGTTCCCTCAAAATTTCTGCCTCTCTCTCTTTCTCTCTGTACAAATGTACATCGACTTGAAATTCCGACGCGATACTGCGCTCGAAAACCAAGAACGCGAGTGGAGGCGTCATTTAAGTCAGTTCGCGCGAAATTTCGTTAATCCGTCTTTCTCCTCTTTCTCTCTCTCTGTCTTTCTCCTACTCATACACTAGTTTCCATTGTGAATGTACGTATGCATTTCCATTTCGATCGCTTCAATGATGGACGCAAAATATACGCATCACATAATATGATTTACAAAACGAGGGTTAAAAATACGCGTGTAGATGGATGACCTATTGGTTTAATTTTTGAAAATTTATTGAATTTTATTTTGCGGTAGAAAAATATTTATTTATAACATATTTAACACTTTGACTGCCAGGTGTTCTGCCATTCTTTTTAAGTCGGCCATTTGTTCTGCTTCTATTCTTGTTCATTTGTAAATTTACTGTCTTCAACAAGCGGAATTGACCAAAAATCCACCATCCCACTCCACACAAATACTGAAAACCTTGCGATGCACTCGTATTCTCAGGAACATGAAATTGCTACCAGATTTTTCCAGTTTCTAACCAGATATATTCTGTAAATACTTTAATAAATTATCAGAATTTATTTCAATAAATTATGATATTTAGAGGAGAAAATTTTGGTGCGTTGTGACACTATACGCATGTTAGCAATTATAATGCTACAAAAAATTTTCAGGAAATTAATTGGAATAAATTGTTTCATATTAATTTGAAATAAATTTATTTGTATAAATACATTTTGTTGTTATATTTAAATGATATTACAACTATTTCTTTAGTTACTATCCTAATTGATATCCTTAAAAAGTCCAAATAATATCCTGAAATTCTTCACTATTTTTGGTTGGTTTGGAAATATGTAGTACCAGAGATTTGAACATTAGCTCCGCTGAATCGAAACTGAAATGAATGTAACGCTTAGTGAGCAAGAAGATGCTTAGATTTCTATATCCATGATTACAATTATACACCTGTTGTATTAGTTGGTATATGTGCGAACATCATCCTCTCTTCACCGCTGTCGTGATATAAGAACATGTACATGGCTGTATGGTAGTACGGGTACAATAGAACATATTCCGGCTCACAATCATGGTACATCCGTTCGCTGTGCGGTTATATCGTGCTGGTACATCATTGGGCACACGGTGATTGTCGACAGCGGAATAGAAGGAGTTGGTTGAGCGATGGAAGGGGGTGGTTGTGGTGTATGTGAGGTGCGGGAACACAATGCGCGCACGAGAATTTCGTGCTTGTAGATGTACTTGTTTCATCGGATATGGGCCCAGCGTATTTTCGTGCGGATCATGTTCTAAATGCGTTTTCTAGCTCGACCGTTAGCACGTTTCTACCTTATTCTCTGTCTCTCTCTCGTTCTCTCTTCCATTTAGTCTCTCCCCCTTCCATCCTACTGTTGGTAAACGCCTTCACCCTCTCATGACGGCAGTTTTCCTCCGACTGGATCTCACGTTCGCTCGAAGCGCTCATTTTTCATTTTTTTTTACATCTGTGGGCGCGCGCACTATGCGACGGTAATTTTCAACGATGATTTTAAACGACTTTGCTACTCGGATTTCGAACGAATAGATATTCTCGTACAAAATATTCGGAAAGAGCGCGTGTCTGAAACACTCTTGTCCAACTTTTATTTTATTACTACTACAGATATTAATACTCTGATATGGATTACATAAAAATTGGGGATTTTATGAGAAACTGCAAGAGATAATGCATATGGGATAATAAAAATATCATGTTTATATTGTCATTCAGTGTATAGGTAACCCTACTGTAATACGTTAGTTAAGTTTCTCAGATATCACTTATAGTGCGAAATATACTAGGAATCGATACAAACAAATGTAAATAAATGTCAACTAATACTAACCAACATCATTTAATGAAAAGCTCAACCATATAAAATTACTTTATGTTTCTTTCTAAACGTTAATGTCAATAGCTTATAAATAATAAATAAGTAATAAACCCGAATTACATCGAGGTCCCCAGTTTGAAGAGGGTAATTTTTGACACAATTCATGTGGACCATGTATGGAAATAAAATCGGTTTGTTGTGTGTGTGCATGTTTCCTGAAAACAGCATTCGTTTTAATGTAGCGAATTCGTGACTATAATTGCACCATTATCGAACGTAAAACAATAAACGCAACTGTAGCGGTCTCATTTAGCATCCAACCCGAATACCGAACCAGACCGGGTGCTCTGGAACCGGGAATTCCATTTAATTTCGCTACGAGAGTGCCCGGGCGTGAAACGTGTAATTTTTACTTCAAACCATTCTGCTATTGGCTGACTGGGTGGTATCCAAACAAAGGATGAATAGTTGGTCTGTGAAAGTCCACGGTGACCGCGGGAATTTAAGGATTGCTCGTTGTATAGGTGCATCAACCAACCGACTAATAAGTCCAGTCCAGTCGAGTCCATGCCAGCAATAACCAGAACTACTACTACTACTACTACAACGGATGTTTCTACTGATTTCAAGCTGAACATACCTGTTTCAACTACGATCAATAGTGAACTACCATCCATACACGAATAATTACAATTATGAATTTAAGTCACACACATAATGAGGATCGCAAAGACAATAAAATATTAGATTTCTGTAAGTTCTTAAAATATATATTTTTATCATTATTTACAATATGCAAGTGAATAATAGTTATTTATATACCATGGGCGTTATCACGATGATTATGCCCGGAGGGTGACGATGTTCCAGCCCGAGGGCCTTTGGCCCGAGGGAAGGACGTTACCCGATGGGCATAATCATCTAGTAACGCCCGTGGTGCATACAAGACTTTATATTACTCTATTACGACTTCTTTTCTTTCGCTCCTGTTTCTTTTCTGCCCTGTTTTATGTAACCTATTGTTCTTTACTTCTCTCGCTGTGTGCATGTCGTTCACAATTTGAAATACGTAGTTGTTCCTTATTTCCAGTCCATTTGAGTTTATCACAAGTATAATATAGAATTTACATAGATGCATGTTTAAATAATTTTCAATTCACTTACTAGTTTCATTTCAATAGTACATATTTGACCATTCTAAAATACTTCATAGGTTAGCACACATTTATTTGACAAAACAATGAAGTTGACTAGTTTGTACACTAATTATGATTTAATGACAGACCTGTTTACACCTAGTCACTAGCTTAACGCATTTTATTTATTGTTTGCATAGTCAAAATAAGTTTTCTCAGTATTTACGAGCTATTTAATTAAATTCTTTTAAGAATAAATATATCATTAACTCTTGGATGACTTTTATCCTGCTCGAATTTCAGATTACTCTTTCGTGTTTCCGTGTAAATGTTCCCTGTTGTAACCTTGACTAGGTCATCGTTTTGGCGCGAATTTGGTTTATTTTCCTTGTCTTTCTGACTTAAGTATCAGCTCTCTCTCTCGACTAACGAGCTGAAGGACGTCGTTTCTCGCCTATTTTTCTTGCTTTGTGCAAAAAAATTAAGTTACTTCCTGACCTTGCTAGAGCGCACATCAAGGGCGTGGTTCGATCGCGAATTTATTTTTTTTCTTGGCGAAAAATTTTGCTCAAGTGCTGAGTTACCGATTACGGGATTTATTTCACCACTAAAAATTGGTGTGAAGAATTAGTACGCGGTACGTTATCTTCGTCCAGTCACCCTTGTGGGATTTACGCGAGCCGAACTGCACAAAAACCGTCACAGCGTCGTAGTTCCAGAACGCGGATAGGATCGGTAGAGGACATCGATACGGTTGATTCCGTCGCCCTTGATGAGATTTCATATCCCCCGAGCGCTGATCGAGGAAAGTGCTAAACCCCACGAGCTAGACAAGTCCGGATGAATGAGGCCAGATAAGTCCTTGACAAGCCTATCGCTTTATTGTTCTAAATTAATATTGTTGTAAATCAACAATTTTCGCTGTTATTGTCTAATCTAATCAGTACCTCTTTTTGAATTTGTTGCAAATTATTTAATTTAACTTCCATTACATATAGATTTGCCAATATAGACATTTAGATTATTGTTTCTTATTATTATTATTTTGCATTTGTTTTTTTTTGTTTGTTAGTTGATAATATTGGTTTATATTATCAACGCTATCCTGTCACGTTTATCTGTTTAATTACTTGTATTCTGTCGTATTTACGCGGATGTTCTCCATTTTACTGCACCTGTTATTTCCGTTCACTCACGTTCTTTCACACCTGCGCCGTGTCGCATTTGAGTCCCTACCACTGTGTGAACCGACGTTGTACAACTTAGAGCCCTGTACATTGTGTTATTTCTATGCTGGTTGGACGCTTGCGTCACGCACGTGCGGCGCTTACGATATTTCCCTTTTGATTAGTGTGATCGCGGACATCCGAGTAATCTGTGCTACCAGGACACTCCTTGTTACACTTATATTATAATTATTCTTCTTTTGCATCTAATAATAATAATAATAATACTCGGCCTTGACATTTTGATCGTTGATAAGAGCAATGTCGGCGTTGTACAAACGCCTGCTAAGTTCCAGCAAACGGCGGCTCTGATTAAGAAAGCTGAGCATGATATGCTTATGAAAGGACATATGAGTAAACATCTTCACTCTGTGTTCTTTCAGCATATTAGGGATGCAGATCTTTCCCGAGAGCTCACTTTCTCTTTTTTGCGATCAGCTGGTCTCAAGTCCGAAACGGAGGGATTCGTGTTCGCGTCTCAGGATCGTGTTATGAACACTTTGGTGTATCAAAATCTGATCACCAAAACGGCTCAATCTACATTGTGTAGGAAATGCCGTAGCCAGCCTGAGACGTTGATGCACGTACTGTCTGCATGCCCTTCGTTAGCGTCGTCGGCGTACATCTACCGACACAACTCCGCTCTTCGTGTAGTCTACTTCTATCTCAGACACGCTTTCGGCATAGATGCAACACCTGTCTTGCCGTATATTCCTGACGACGTTGAGTCCGTGGTGGAAAATTCCAAATGCAGGATCTATTGGAATTATCCTTTCTTTACCGCGAAACTCCTTTCAACAAACAAGCCAGATATAACTCTGCTGGACCTTGAGCACAAACAGATGTTTGTAATCGAGCTGTCCTGCCCAGCAGAGACGAACATCTCTCGTAAAGAGAAGGAGAAGAGGGACAAATATCAGGACCTCGTATCCGAGCATCGGAAGCTGTACCCGGATGTTACCGTGAAACATGTTGTCATAATAATTGGGGTTTTAGGCGGCATGAAAGCTTCATGTAAAAGGGAACTGGAGATCATTCCCGCCTGCAGAAAATCTGTCAACTCTCTGCTCTGCAGGATTCAAAAAGCAGTGTTGCTCGGCTCGCTGCGCATCGTGAGGTCGCGTGAGCTGTGCTGACCGCAGTTTGCAAATCACCAGGGTTTGGGATGCAGCTGCGTGTATTTTGGCTCTACGGGCTTCTAGTATGATGTGCCCATGGCCTGAAGTTTGAGGTCGGTAGAGTCAGGTTTTAACGTAAACCAAACCATAATAATAATAATAAGGGACATAAACCGTACCAGTAGCCTCCTCGTGGCATGTCCTGGGTAGACTTCGGTTGAGCCAATACTGGACGTCAGTTAATAGGGCTAACCACCCTACTAACTGTCTTATGGGTTCCTCAATTAAGAATTAGGAAACATACTGCCTCCCACAACGAGTCCCTCTCGGATGGGGACTCACAATTAGTTGGGCGAGGCACTACAAGTACTGCACCTCGGCGGCGTCACATGTGGACGCCCGAGCAACGCAATGAACTGCTAGCGATACATGAAGCTTCATCGCCACAGCGGAGAGGCTATATGGGTCGAGTTCACTCGCTGTGGTGTGAGACACACCCCGAGTTGAGCTACATGACGCAGCAGAATCTGCGCGACCAAATAGCCTGTCTACGACGGAAGATGAGACGATCACGCAAGAGAGAATCACGGAGGTTGTCTCGAGTATCGAGATCTCCGCTGCCATTGGTTGCACAACCATCTCCTGTTGTGAACCGGGTCCCGCGGGTTTCTGAGATCCACGATCTCAGGGCAGAATTTCTTGCCGTGATCGAATCTCTTCCGCCACGCACCCGATTAGGACACAACAAGTTTCGACTTAGGGCAGACCATATTGCCATAATGAATGGGATCCTGTCCGAGCACCTCTCTCCAGAAAACGATCTTTGGGATATCGATTGCGCTGTATACGCCGCGGCTGTTATTTTAACACCTAAGGGCTACAGCTTCACCAGTGCCAGTAAAGGCAAGGGGCATGTACAGAAGCTTGAGGCCAAGATGACGTGCTCTCGACAAGAGGCATCACGAATTCAGTGTGCTATTGATGCTCTGCGTAGAGGAGGTCCTTACACCTCTAAGACCAAGCGCATTCTTCGTCTGTTGCGCGCGCTACATCACACACTCAATTTGTTCACCCTTACTTTGCTTAAGCAAAAAGCAGTGGACAAAATCCGTGCTCTGTCTCTTGTCCGAAAGAAGCTGATCAACAGACTGAGGTGGCTGGAAGAAAATTCTACCTTTCTCTCTAGCCCCTCACGTCTGTTCCATCAGAAGCCCGCAGCTTCTAAGCCGTCTCTTGCAGTCGAAGACACAGAGATTTTCTGGAGAGAACTATACGAACAGGAGATCCCAGTGCTGAACATTCCGGCGCTCACACTGTTCGAGGATTTCTGTAGTGATCATCGTACAGATCCTCGAGAGTGTCCCTCGGTTACTGCCGACGAAGTCAAGCAGGCACTGTCACGCTCGCGTAACTTCGCGGCGCCTGGAGTTGATGGTATAATCAACTTCTGGTGGAAGTCCTTCCCGGCTGTGCATGAACGTCTTGCACAGATATTTACGGCATTCATCCGGGCAGATGAGGCAATTTCTTCTTGGCTTGCAGAGGGACGCACGGTGTTAATCCCTAAATCCGGCGATTTGTCCTTGCTGAAAAATTACCGGCCTATTACCTGCCTGAACACGCTGTACAAGATCTTCACCAGCGTGCTCAATGAGCGGGTACTGAGTTCCATTGCCCCTGTTTGGGCGAACATCTACGAACAGCGGTGATCGAAGAGGGGCCTCGCAAGTTGTAAAGACAATTTGCTTGTGCATCGATGCGTGTGTCACGACGCTGTGATCTACAAGCGCAACCTGTCGATGGCGTGGGTGGACTATGCGAAAGAATATGATACCACATCCCATGCCCTCATTCTGAGAGTACTGGGCATGCTGCGTGTCCACCCATTGATAGTGAGATGCATTGAAAAACTGATGCTACTTTGGAAAACGAAGGTCGTCGTATCATCTGGCGACCAAGTGGTACACACAGAGTGGAACACATTCAAGCGGGGCGTCTTTCAGGGAGACTCTCTGAGTCCGCTTCTTTTCTGCATCTCACTATTACCCTTATCGGTCGAGCTTAGGCGCGGGAAAGGGTACATGGCAGGACCTCCCTCGAGGCGTGAGCATAAGATCACCCATTTGTTTTATATGGATGATCTGAAGCTCTACGCCTCGAACGAGAAAAAGTTGAAGGTAGCTCTCGATCAAGTCCTGCAGTATACCACCGCCATAGGTATGCGTTTCGGCATGGACAGATGCGCTGTGTTTTACGTACGGAGGAGGAAGGGAATGGACGACGGTGATGATGTTCATTTGGTTGATGGGAGCATTATCAAACATCTTAATGCCGAAGGATCTTATACATTTCCGGGCATCAGTGAGAGAGGTGAGCAGGATGTATCTCTTGTAAAACAGGTCCTACGCAGCAAGTATATGGCGCGTCTCCGACAGATTTGGAGTTCTTGTCTGTCGGGCAAGAACAAGGTCGCCGCCACGAATATGCTTGCTATCCTAACCATTTCATACTCTTTCGGAGTTATGAAATGGACGGTCGCTGATCTGAAGGATCTCGACCGTAAAACCAGGAAGATAATGAACATGCACCGTTGTCTACATCCTAAATCCTCCGTACAGCGCATCTACCTTCCGTGTCACCTGGGAGGTCGGTGTTTATTGAGTGTGGAGTGTCTGCATGACCGTGTGATACTGCAACTTGTGTGTACACATGAGTTGGCGGGAAAAGGGGCATTTCTGTTTCAAGTGGCTCGGAGAGCGGAAGCATTACTCGACCTTGAGGACAGTTTGATCGTTGATAAGAGCAATGTCGGCGTTGTAAAAACGCCTGCTGAGTTACAGCAAACGGCGGCTCTGATTAAGAAAGCTGAGCATGATATGCTTGTGAAAGGACATATGAGTAAACATCTTCACTCTGTGTTCTTTCAGCATATTAGGGATGCAGATCTTTCCCGAGAGCTCACTTTCTCTTTTTTGCGATCAGCTGGTTTCAAGTCCGAAACGGAGGGATTCGTGTTTGCGTGTCAGGATGGTGT
>JAGJTL010005993.1:112798-145659 GCA_022063505.1 Calosoma granatense | reverse complement strand
TTAATATTTTTTTATATATTCCCCTAGCTATTCCCGATTCATATTAGACTTTAGAGAAAATTACTCCTTATATTGCTCCTATCACTCTAAATCCCCACATTAAATCTTTCAAATGCGGCATTCATTTTGAAAACCAAATAATTAAAGCAACATGCCAATATGTACGTTAACCATTTGGTACGCGTATAAATCTAACTGGTTCGACGTTCCGTGTTACAGGAATTACAATGTACAAATAATATCAACGTTGACTCGACATCCCTCACCCACGTGCCCGATTCCAAATCGTTGATAACACAGCATTCATAAATCATGTCACAGCACAGTACACCGGAAATGATGTTCTGGATATTTGAGCGAAGTCATTCCGGATCATATTCTCTAAATAATGGTGTCGCTGCAAGAGTAGACGCGATGTAGTTTGTGTTTAGAGCACAAATGTCATAAGTTTGGCTTGGTATCAACTAGAAATTACTATAATTATGATTTAAATACGTTTCTCTAAACAACACACAACGAATATACAAATAAATCTATGACATGAAAACCCCTTGAATTCCGATAACCAGTTATCGTACGATGTCAATATTATAAAAAAATTTGTGGAATTTTTAGTTCATGTCATATTCAAGAATAAATGAAAATTAAAAGTGTACGTTTTAATTAATTTTGTATCATCAAATTTCTTACCGGAAAATTTCATCAGAATATAAAAAAAGTCGACATTCAACAACTGAATGTAAAAAACAACGCAACATACGACAACAGTAAAGAATTAGCCTTTCACTGTAGATGTAATTCGTTCATCTTTTATCTAAGGTTTCTAGCAGTCACTCTACAAACATTTTAATCACACTTAATTACTGACGCATTTACAGTAGAAATAATTATGAAAATATGTGAACTCTTTTATAAAAATTATTATAAACAATATCATGAATTTTTAAAATAATGCTGATAAAAGCAATGACTAATATCGAGGACGACATTAACACGAAAATACTACTAGTATTGAAATGGATATAGTGCAATAAACATATCACAATGTATAATGAAAATTAACATACATACTAGTGTCATCCATATATCCTATGTAGAAAGTGTAGAATTCCTTGTTATAGCATGAAGAAACTTACCAGCACACTATAACTGGTGACGATATGCGCAGCAACGAGCCAGCTAAGAACAAGTAATGCTAATATATTCACAGATAATGTGATTCTTTGGCAACTGGAAATACTTTGTTCTAAAGATCTTACCAAGTTATGTAATGTAGGTAATCCGAATTTATAGAATACGAGTAATAAATTTCAGCGCAACACTTGGCTTTAATTTGGTCAAGAAATCTCGCTGTAAATAATAAGTTCCCTTATAGATAATATCTAAAATGCCGAAAAGAGTAATGTATATACGTCTTGCAAAGATAGTAACCATGAAATAACATTGTATTCTTACTGATATTGCATTCAATAGTATCAACATATGTTGACAATATTAACCTATATAAAAATTGAATTTTCCTATTGAAGTATTTACATACTATAATTTTTCTTCTAGTATTTAATACTGATTTTGACAATATTCTTTGTGTGAATAACACTTACCAAACTGTTATTTTTAAATTACATAGATTAGATGTATGTACAACAATAGACTCCTATTGCTAAGGAGCAGAGAGAGTAAGGGTTTAGATTATCGATTCGGTGAATGCCGTCAAAACGGTGCTGAGAAGAGCTTTACAAGGTTACGTTGACTGTGTAATCAAATAAATCCAAACGTAACCTTACGCCACATTGGTGCTGTTAGGATGTTATATTATGTGCACGTGATTCTTGTCTAGAACAAACATGTACATCTCTTCGTTTTTATTTCGTTTTACATCAACTGTAAAAGAATGTGAAGTACTTGTACTACATTTCAAAGGCAGCAGAATCCTTAACCTTTATAACAGTTGTTTGGCATATAATTAAAATTTCATACAAGTGCTAACTATGATTTAATGCTCTTAATAACATTTTTATAATACTGATTTATTTGTGAACCGTTTCTCAAACATATTCCTTTCATCTTTCTTCATTTTAAATTAATTTGTTTCCATATTGACCAAACTAAAATAACTTAGTCATTCTGTTTAAACTGTTATTAATGGGACCATTTTTTTTATAATGCCCATTTATATTTGATGCGTGAGATTGTATCTTTTTCAATTCAGGGCCGTTTTTACACCTAGATAAAATAATAAGGCACTTCCTTTTTATTTTGATGCACATTTAAAATATAGGAATCATAAGAAATCGATTCCTTGATTTTGATGAAAGTACATTTATTGAAATACCATGAATACAATTTTACTATTTGGTCAATGGTGTCTGTGTGTATATGTCTGTAGATGTGCTTCCATATGTTCAATATCAAATAGAATAGTGAAACTCTTTTTTAAAAGTTTTTTGAATAGACGAAAAGCTGATTAATTTGCGGCATAATTACAAAATCTGAAGAAAACATGAACTGAAACACTTGAAATGTTAGACAAGTCAATTGACATTTTGGTCAGTTTAAATTGCGTTTTAAAATTTTTTGAATAGACGAAAAGCTGATTAATTTCTGGAATAATTACAAAATCTGTCGAGAAATTATGAACTGAATCACTTGAAATCTTAGACATGTCAATTGAAATTTTGGTCGATTTAAAATAAGTTTTAATATTTATGTGTATAAGAAAGTCATATCGTAATCATATCAGATTTTTTTTGTTAATGGCTTAAGATTCGGAGTGAGTTTATCTCTCATGTTGGTCTACATATTTATGAAACACAGATCTGTTTCTATAAATTTTCGAAACTATTCCTAAATATTATACACAATCATCATATGTGTAAATATCATCTCAAGCAATAAAATATTTTCTTGTCAGAAAACATATTTTATCCTATTTGTTACATTGTAAGTTTCTTTCTTAATTATTCATTTTAACGAAATTCAATTAGACTGTTGTACTAAATTATACAGGAACAATGAAAGTTAAATTATACTATCATTTAAGCTGGCATTGTCTTAACGAGGTACAATACACAGGCACCAGTGATATATGTATGCCGTAAAACAAACGGGTCGAGCTTCAATTGCCGGTTACACATGCACGTGCAGATTAAATAGTTGCTTTGCATGCACCAAGCGTAGAAATTAACGGTAACAACTCTGTGACATGCCAAACAAAATCTTCTTCCAGACTAAACAAATGAACAAAATTAACGATTGAAATGTGTTTGTCGAAAAGCACGAAATATTACTAATTCTTATAAATTCAGTAATAACCCACATTGTTTGTGATGCTACAAATATATGAATATATATATATTTAACTTGGAATCCGAAGAACGTAATCTGGTAAAACTAAACTTTCTGAGAAACATTTTGTTCTTCAACTTTGATTTTAAAGATTTTCGTTCTAAGAAAGTTTATACGGTTGCACTTACCAGCAAACGCAGGTATTTTTATATTCCGAGGGAGAGTGTTTTCTTATGAAACAAAATATTTGTACCAATAGTCTTTTCTACAGAAAACACTGTCTGCTTCTACAATATGAAACCGAATTCATAACTTATATGTACCATTTCAGATAAGAGGATATTATACTTTACTGTGAAACTTTGGATTTTTTCGAAATAATGATAATGTGAACAACTGCGAAAGGGAACAAGTAAGATGCTTCGGGATTTTTTCACATGCAGATAGAGTTTTCCTAACATATTTCCTACTTAATTCGTACGAGAATCTATTTCTGAACAATTTTTCGGCAAAACGAGTTACTATAAATTTCCTCACAAACTGCATTCAATATGATTTGTGAAAACCAATAAGGACATAGGTAGCTCCAGGGCATATTTTATTGTGAAAGAATGAAATTTGAAGTAACCCACAATTCAAAAATTGGAATATGAACATATTTATCATTAAACTCGGTCAGTGTCTATTCTGAAATAAATTTATAGGTTACTATTACCACGTTATACATTAAAGTATTTACAACAATTTGGCAGGTACCTATATGGTATCGAGTTGGCAACCAATAGTTTCCTCTAAATGACTTGAAATCAGCGGTGGATCTACCCATGGACCAAATGGTTTTGAGCTCATGAATATGTTTTATGTGAAACAGCATTTAGGGGTGTTCAATATTTTAAACTTCAATAACATACACAATAATGACTGTATAATAATAAATTTTCAATTTTTCGTGCCACTGGACTGACAGCTTAGTTATGAATAAAAATTAGAAGGCATTAAAATCTGTCAAATTTAATTAAAATTGTGTAACAGTTCATTCAACATTATTTAATTCAAATGTACGTGCTTTCTCAGGCTTATTTAACGAAATATTAGTCCAGTGGCACGAAAAATGTTTGCTCCAAGTAATGTGCAATTGTTTTTGCAAATTTCGAAAATTTTTTTTTTGCGTTGTAATCAGTACATCAAATAATATATGCTCTTAATTTTTTTGTAATAATTTTGGAACACCCTGCATATCAGGTCAACATGAAAAATTAGCCCAGGGCTCCAAAAATGCACAATCCACCCCTGCTTTTAATTAAATACATGCAAACTACTAACTAATACCAACAGATACAAAATTTATTAGTATTTGACCTGGATTTAAAGTTAGAGCTTCCAGATTAATACCCAAAAGATCATATCCACTTATCAATCATGGATATTTAATTATTCAGAATGTCTCTGGAGAGTTTTCTATAATTACGTTAAACGTAATGCACTTCAATATAATGTTCCATTTATGTTTTATTGTTCTATAAATGAGGTCATTCCTTATTCTTAATATATTTTGATTGCTTGTCAGTTGCTTAATTAACTTTATTAATTTAAACTGTAAAAACAGGATACTGTATAAATAAAAAAATTATTTTTAAACTGTTCCCTTTAAAATTTGAATTTTAAAATTAATTTTTATACATAAAAAATTGTAACTTTTTTTGGTGGCGTAATAGCCTATTTCACTACCACTATTCTACCCTACGCTAGTTACACGTAATATATTTTCAAGTATCATTAGATCGTAAGCTATAGAAGTACCCGTTCTAATGGCTATTTTATCTTCTAATTTACTATCATATTTGATTTTTTCGTAGTCTGAACTTGAATAATGTTGTTTTTCGTATATCAATATTTCCACCGACATTCTTACATAATGTAGAAAGAGTAATGGATGTTATTTTATACATATCATCGTATCCATTTTGAAAGAGAAAATAGTGATTTCTTTACATGGAATTACTCTACTATTAGTAGCTATACGTAATGTATAGTTTCTCTTCGCTCATGACATTGCTCCATAGAGTCATTCTAATATTTCAGTGTTCCATTATAGAACACACGTGCTTTATATTTTTCCCATTGGAAACTTTTCTACGATCATAGATATAAAAAGTTCTTGTTTAGAGCTATACTGGAAACTAGGTCACAAAATGCCCCAGTTCCAATGGATATGATTTCATCACCTTTCTACAGTAGATATCTGAAATGGCTGTATGAAGTAGCATGGTGTGCAAACTTGTTTGTTTAAATATACAGTAGAATAATCCAGTCAACCATCGATTTACGATATAATTAGAACGATTGAAAGAATTGAAATGTTCAGATAATTGCAATTATCAGATAATGAAAAAAATACAACTATAATATTAATAAAGATTCAAACTTCAGATTGTGTTAAAATATTAAATAGAGTGAAGTTTATTTCAAAATCTGGTGGGGGATAAAATTGTTTAGACTTGCAGATGTAAATACATACTTTTTCAAAGAATTTCAAGAAATTTAAAATCAGAATTTCATCTTATAAACTATTTTAGCTTCTATAAATGAAAGGCAAGTCTCAAAGCAAAATTACCTGCAGGCAGAATTACCTCTTGAATCAACCTCAGTTTTCAATTCTAAAAGGAAAATGTTGCATAACTTTTTGCTTTGAATTTACATGCCATGCTCTGTATAAAGGTAACATAATTTTTAAAGCACATACACGAGATTTATAAATTAATCCAAATGTACGAGTAGTATGAATATAAATAAAAAGAATGTATACTCCAGTACAAAATGCTTATAAGCGACCAGCTATTTGAGAAGACCAAGCTTGCGATTTGACGCTCCAGTTATTGATTTTACTCCAATTCTTTATGTCAGATCTAGCTTTATCATTTTGTATAGTACTTAGTTTTAATGTGAATTACAAAACATAGTCTTCAATTTCGAACAAATCTATTTTCTTTTTCTTATAAAGTCTTTTTATAAATATAGATGTTTATGAGCGTATATATACAGGCCTGTCAGGGACTATTAATAGGTAAGCACCACTTTGTTATGAACTTGAGATCAGAGTCAGAGACATACTTAATATGTGGCCCCTGTCATTCTCCAATTAGTTTTATTTAAACCATAACAGAATAATAAGAATCCGGGACTACTTGAGACTCTTTAACTTACCCCAAATAAACTGCTATTTATTATTGAAATTAAGTTTAAGACCCCATTACAATTTGATAGAAAATAAAAATTCCTATATCAAGTCTTCTTTTGTTACTCATCTCGTATTTGCCTAGTATAAAAGTTGAAAATTTGTTCTCACAGTATTAAACTATCAGTATTAGTATATATTAACTTTAACGTCCACATGAATCAATAGTAAGAGTGCATTGAATAATTTATAAAAATATTCTGGTATCGATGTCTGAAAAAAATATAAGTCAAATCATAGAAAAATGAAAAAGATTAATATAATCTGTTATAATGTAATACGTACAAAAGAGAGAATTTGTTATCGCTTTAAATAATTTTTTTATTTATTGACACAGTATTTTAATTTAAAATTAAATGAATTAAATGTAGATTGTGAAGAGGACGATGCTGTTATTTAAAAAATGACAGTTTAAACTGCAAAAGATTCTTTATTCATCTCCTAATTAATGTAAAAAGTTGAAACGTGGCTTAGTAGTATTTTACTATATCATGAGACTGTATTACCAACCTTTCCGGCAAAGAATATTAAAAAAGAAATCATATATACAATTTCTAATTATTTTTATTTGGTCAAGTTACTTGTCTATATGTACTTAAGCCTATATTATGAGTTACTGGCTTGATATTCAGGACTGAAGATGCGGATTAACGTGCCTTTCAAATTTAAGGGGCTATACTTGCTGAACGAAACGTGCTCAAAACATGCCTCAGCGTTTTCGATATTTTGGCTGTCTCAGTAAATTTCAAGAGCTGTATGTTTTTTTATCAGAAAGTGTGAACTATATACTAGATTTTAAATGCATAATTTTTTTCAATAATTTATATTTACTTTATTATTGCCGTTATTCTCAATATGAAAAGTACCGATCTAGCATATAGTTCACACTTTCTGATAAAAAACATACAGCTCTTGAAATTTACTGAGACAGCCAAAATATCGAAAACGCTGAGGCATGTGTTGAGCACGTTTCGTTCAGCAAGTATAGCCCGATAAACTTTCTATTTTGTACGGATTACAAGATATAAGCTCATGAACAAAGGCACTTTTTAGACCAGCAGTATATTTATAAATCTAGGTTTTCAAGTATACACTTTTATGCTTAATATACAGGAAATGGTCGATAACTTTTCAGTTTATGCGGTCATACATAATTTCATTTTCCGGGCGGAAAGAAAAGGAATTTCTTAATTCGTTGTTAGTACATAGATTTTGGTTAATTGATCAACCACTTATATGAATGTAAGAAGGTAATACATACTCAAGATCAATATTTCAATATTTTTAGTTTTCTTTTGTGATATAATCGAAGTGAGCTGATTATTTTCATACTTATGTGCTTTACTAGAATCCGTAACTTTCTAATGTAGAATTTATTTTTTTTTTATTTTAAAAGTACTCAACTCTACCCTCATATATAATCTGAACCAAATATTAATCGGAATATTATACAATACGCATCATTGTAACATTTTCACGCTTCAGTGTCATTTAAAAATGATCGTGACAACATTCACAGTTTACCCACAGAGTTTCTATAAAAGCTGATTAATCTGTTAAAGACAAATAGTTAAATTAAGCAACGAACTGGAATTTACTTTATCTTACTGTTAGTACGTGCGTAATATTCTGAACGTACTCCTTGGATTCCAATATGTAGCAATTAATCTTCAAACGTGCTTGCGGCATCTTGGTTCAATACGGAGGCTCTTGTCGCGCTCAATGCTATAAAAACTTGATAAATGGTCGCTTACCAGATATTGCCAACAGGCAATCGTCACCTTTCAACACATAATAGTCCATCATTGAAATATTGCACGCGTTATAGTTTTTGGACACAACAAACGATGTATATGTAAGAAAAACACTTTTCTCCACGTAAATAAAAATTTCTTTCTTTCTTTTTACATAGCGGAAAAAACTATTGACTACATTTTGCTATATTCGTTAAATCACGTTATAGGTTTATAAAGTAGGTACTCGAGAGCTCCCCAAAGTGCAGAAACGATCACCTTTTTATGTGTTAGTTTTATAAACATAGAACTCCAACGGTATACTATCTTGAAGTGTCGTCACTTTTCCAAGACTACTTCGCGAGAACTACGTTGGTTTTAAAAGTTACGGAAATGGTTATCTAATTTGCATATGCGCGCTATGCGGACCGGAAATGAGAATTGTTATGAAGTGTCCTAAGCTTGTGATAAAATGAGGAAAAGCATTTTCATGATATAATTTTAATATATGGGCATACAATGTAACGTGCCAGCACATAAGGGAGAATTTATTTACTTCAAAAATAAGTATATCATAGAATGATACCTTTTTTTCTGTAGTAATTGCAGTAATAATTCAATAACTATTTTTATATAACATACGTAATCTTCAAAAACTAATGTATATCAAATATCCTATAAATATTTAACTTACTTCAGATTCGTATTATAATGAAACACTATCGTGACTTAAGCTTACTCATATAATAATAAGAAGCATAATATTTTTCAAATTTATCTACATCAATTCTTATCAAATGCTGACTATCGTGCTAAATTCTGCACGAAATTGGAAACGCGATAAATTTGATAATAATCTTCTAGCACGAAATATTTAGAGACTCAAAGAAACCTTTAAGGCATAATATTTACTAATTTCGTCGTATATTCGAATAAAAATTCTTAACCATATAAAAAATAGTGTTTTCATATAGAATTTCAATATTGCGTATATAGTAAACGTTACAAACACTTTATCAAACTGTGTATATAGCCCATTTCACCCCAGGTACTCGTATTCTATTAACACCATCGTCAAAGGTAACAGTAACGCTACATAACTCTCAATAGCAATTTACGACCTACACGTTAATATCAGTGGCACTGTACCACGCATGTGATGAATGTGAACTGACGTAGGTTTCCATTATGTACATATTACAATTCATATATCTACAAATAAACAAACTTTACCTTTTGTATTCTATATATAGAATAGAGACCTTTATCGAATCAGGTTGCGGATCGGATGAGGCGAGTCAATTTTTAGAAAATGTTCTTATTTCATTAAAAAAAAATATGTATATACATTCTTCAATGTCCTGTATCCCGTCGCGGGTATTTTCGGATTATCCGCTACTAGAAACCCGCTATGCGGTCGAGTGCAGTTCCAATAAACAAGAAATATGTGAGTTGCGGGTCTTAGCGGGTACGGATTGAGTACGGGTTGAATGAAGTGAACCAGCGAAGGTCTCTAATTACATAAAAGCATTATACTTCTAATCCTGAATATCTCCAGAAATAATGAATAGCCTTTTTCGATTTTCGTGTAATTCTAATCTGTGTATCACATAGTTTTATTGATAATGTGTAATTTTTCAATCAAACTTTTTTTAGTAAGCCATATAGAAAGAAAACCAAACATTAACAATAAAATTCCAAGATCTAAAGATTAGAATGACACCAAATTCGAAAGGATCCATCCATTATCTAACGAGACATTAAGATTTAAAAGTGTATTTGAATTTGTATTATGAACCTGTATAATACATTTTCATTAAATAATATAGTTATTATTTCTACGGGAATTCAAACATTTTATCGTGGAAACCATATAAAAACCGCAGCTAATTAGAGAACCTTAAAAGGATAAAATCTGATAAGATCCGGGATCCAATGGAGAAAGCAAAATATTAGGGATAGTAATTGTCACTGAAAACAATTAGATTCGGTACACCTTAGTTAACTATAAATAGCGAAATAATGATTAAACAAATACATTTATTCTTTCTTCGCCTAATTTTACAAATTAGTCTGCATTTCATTTTTTAAGTAAACAAAGGCAAGTGTCTGAGTTTTAACATTATAATAATTGTGAAATGAACACCCAGTATATGTTAAGTATATGGTTTTACATTTATTAATAGAATCGTTAAAAAACTACGTAGAGTGGAAATCGATAAAAGCGAAAAAAATCGCTTGAATGTTAACGTGTAGATGTATAAATATTGTCTGCTTTACAATTTTCCTTTATTCGAATTGCTTTATAATTGAATGAAAATTTAAATACCCAATGTGATTCAAATAACCGGCGCGTATTGTATTCTGAAAGGAAATGGGTGCCACGCAAACCTAACAACTTATCTCTGAAACACAAAACAATCAATAGAGACGGTTTTAATCTGGAAGTAAATGTCTCCTGGGTTGTCAATAAGTTCGTGCCGTTCTTGCGAGTACAAAATTTGTTTAACTTATTCCACAATATTCAATCACGATCAGTCAGTTATGTATTACCCTTCATTATTTACTACTTCCTCCAGCGTTCCGGAAACAAACCATTTTTTGAGCCAGTTCTGCAACTTTTTATTATTAAATGTAACTCCACGAAAAGCATTCGAAAGAGGGCGGAAAATATGAAAACAGATGACACGAGGTCTGAGGGTACAGGGGAGTATGGCGATTAATGAAGAACCTCAAAACCAAAAACATCATTTTTGTGAGACGTGCAGTTGAAAGTTATCTTACTGAAGGATCATCTCATATCGGCGATTCAGACATTGTTGATTGACTGTTTGCAAACTGAGGCGAGCAAACTATTTCCATACTGTCCGGTAAGCAATAAAGTTTACTCTGTAGACAGTACTAATGTTACGAGAGGCTGGCCTAGAACTACAGCCACGATTTAACTCGTAGACAAGATGTCGGAGATTTTCGTTTTTGTCGACCTGGAGCTCCATATACTTGGGTATGAAAATCAATTTTAAATAGACGAAAATGACAAACTGACCAGCAAAGCCGAAAGAAGTAAGTATAAGCTACAAAATGGTACATAATATTCAGTGATAGGTAATTAATGTTGGCAAAAATGATGCCTTCATGAAAAACTAGGAATTTATTTGACAACCTAATATATCAAGTCCCCTAATTTCAGATGGAACCAAATTAAACAATTTCAGTGTCAGAATCAACTTTATACAAATAATTCTCCTCATTGTCATTTTTAGATATAATGTTTCAAATAATAATTATAGAAAATATTATTTTGAATCCACATTTGAAATTAAAAAAAAAGTTTCATTAACATCCCGTTCTGTCTATTCTCCGGAAAATTTATAACATTTCATTCGATCTACGTTAAAGTGTTATTGATGAAAGGTTTGGTCACATTCGTTGAAACTTCAGAAACGAAATTTTTTACGAATACTTTTCCATATACCAATTGCGAACTGCTTTATGAAGAAAGTAAAACGAATATCATGGAAAAATGATCCAGTTCTTAGAATTTCTGAAACTAACCTTAACTACTTGTTCTTTTCAAGAAACGGGCAATAACGTTGATAATTAATTCTAGTTAAATTTTAATACTGACTTATTTGATGGTTAGATGATCTCTTATATTAAATAAATATGTATAAATTGACAGTTACATTTGAATTCGAAAACTAATAATAAATATGTACACAGTAGTCACGCTAAGTAATTATAATGTAGTTACAAAATGTTGCAAGTTAAATTGAAATATAGACGAGAAAAGTAATTAATTTTTAAACTTGCAATGTCAACGGATATGACTACAGGATCGAGTTTACGGGAATGCGCACTGCAGTTACGTTCACGAATGTCTACACTAGCGACGACATGGTGAACGATAGTACATTTGTATGACAAAATGGTGGTAATGAAAAATTTAATTTACGAGATACAAAAAAACGTTTACCTGAGTATTAAACGTAATTTACATGGTCGAAAATATTTACTTATCTTTTCGATAGCATTGACCGGTGATCTAGATGATGTAGATGTCTGCATCGACATTTATTTAACAGCGGCAACTCGCGGATCCCTTGGAGTTCGTGATTCCTGAAGGTGATGGATGGAGTCTTCTGCCGGATTTCGTACTACACTATAAATTCTCATACGATAGGCTGGCTCGTGCAGCAGTCACACAAAACGTAATTTGATACACTCTTAACGGCACTGGTAGTAAATACCCATATAATAGGGGAAATTTGACAGTGGAAAATTTAAAAACAACAAACTATAGAAACAATAATTGTATGGTTGAAAATTTTAACAAAGAAAAACGTTGAATTATTTATCAGCATATGATATACAACACTCTGAAATTTCGTTTAGACCTGTCGATTCTACTGTATCCTTTTGGGTTACAACGAAATTGAAGCGTCACAATAGAACATGTCTTATTTAAATAAATTCACCAAACATTACACCTGTTCACCAGTGTTACTTTCTTTAATCTAATTTCTTTATTTTACCTGTTTACATAGTATAATTTTACATCTTGTTCTATAGTGGTGAAAATTTTAACTAGACTGGATACAGACACCCATGCCTGTAGCTCATCGACGTATATTTAAGTCTGGATAAATTACAAGAAATTAATATTTATTGAAATATGCTTTTAAAATTCATAATCCTAAATAGTTGACCTAAAAATAAGATAATAAATGTAAAATATGTAATTATCTGCAAAAACATCTACTTTCTTTTGTTGACAAAAGAAAAACTTAGTCGGCTATGCATTGATCTTCTTTTGTTCAGAGAAACGTCAAAAATTCATTTTAAAATAATTTTTTCTCTTATATCCTTATGTAATTTTTCAAAAATAAAAATAAAGAAAAATTTGTCATCATTTTCTGCATTGTAAGAAAATTTTGAAAAAAATTGATTGGAAAATAAAGGAGAAAAAAAATAAAAACCTAAAAAAATTTGGAAAATATTTTTTTCTCAAGGCCTAAAAGAATTTTTGAAAAATAAAAAATACTAGGCACAACTAGACAATAATATGTATCTGCAAAAAAATTTCATCAAAATCGGTTGGATAGTCTAGGAGGAGATAGTGGAACAAAAAATCTCGTACGACCGAGCGAGTGAGCGACATACATATGGTCACATGTAATAATAGTCATTTCGTGATCCAAGGGGTCTGTCCAGGATTTCTATGCAAAAATTTTTGAAATCGGACGATGTTACAGACATCGTACCGAACACTATAGGTCTTCGACATGAGGTCGATGAGCTAAAAACCATTTCAGGGCATGCTTTTACTCTTGGAGAATATATTTTGCACTAGATTTATAGCCCCTTATATATTAATTTTAAACAGTTATATTATAATTTTGTATAATGTATTTCAGTATAAATTACGCGAGTATACAAATATATTTTTTATTTTAGTTTTATCAAAATATTTGCGATAATTATTACTGAAAAAATTGTTAACAGGATATAAAAACAGCATTTTCTTTAAAATTCGCCTTCTATATTTTTATAATTATTTTTCCACACTGCATATAAGAAAGCAAAAATAACATAGTGGCCTCGTTTTCACGCAAACAGCGTTGCTTTTGTTATTCGTTTCGCATACAATCGTTTGATTTACGTCGCTCACAAGAGAAAATAAAAATCAAATTAACCTCAAAGTTTGCTGTCAAGTCAACAGAATACTAATTTACGTACATGAGACTTTTTACTGCACATGCGCAATAATTCATTGCAGAAACAAATTGTTCAAATTATATGTCATTATTTATGAATAAAAATTTGAGTTACATTTTTTGCCAATTCAATAATTTAATTGTAATATTTAGCTGATAAACACATATATTGATGTCATTGCAAATTGAATTAAATATTACTGGGTTACCATATATTCTGTTTATACTAATTGTCAGTTTGCGCTAGATATATGAAATCAGAACTATTAAAAAATTAGTAGGAAAGTAAAAACTAGAATTATTATTATACATATGTTTCACAGCAAGCTAAAAATATTTTCTAGAACTGAATAAATATCGCCTGTCTCAAAACCTTTTATTTCAAAGTAAAAATAAAATATAAAATGCAAGTAAGATACGATCATTCTGTATTCATAACCATATAGGTTGTAGGTATTTATGCAAAAAAGTAGTTAATCTATAATATAACGATTCTTTTTTCTTCTTTTTGCGCCATGTTTGGTAGTATACTATTAAGATAATGTTTAATCCTTATCTTTATATTATGATCATACTTAATTTCCGGAGCTAATATTAGATCAAAGTATGCCGATACTAACGATCATTACTAAATCCACATAGAACTAAATTTGATATTGATAAATGTATAATTATAATATTACTTTAATATGTAAACTATCTTCAATGTTGCATTGTTTTTCATGTAACATTAAATATGTTAATAATTATGTAATAATCTCTCGAAAATGCCGAAATACATTTTATGTAATTTTTTATATGAATAGTGATAATTATTCATAAACTAGTAAACAATTATTTCAAAAATTGTATTTGTATAAAGTTTTTATTACAATGAATTACTAAAAGTTTAAATTAATGGCGTGTCGTTAATCAGATTTTTTCCATATTTTACTAATATTTTAACACGCAATACAAATATTAACTCATAATTTATAAATAAAATAATATGACGTCAAAAATTACATTAATAAAGGTGACAAACATCACGAAACAGAAGAAAAAGAATCACACTGACAAATATCGTGGAATGAGAAACTAGTGTTGATAAATATTTAGGGCAAACATCTGAGGTCAGCATTGTGAAATAAGCAATATAGGAATGTGATTGCAAAATGCGAAGGGAATTAATAATAAAGCTTTTTTTAAATTGCCTGTACTTGACAAACATTATATAAAATATTTTTCAAAAAATAGAATATTAAATTTCTGAATACAAGAAAATACCATGTAATAGTACAATACTGGTGTTTATTTATAATTTTCTTGATAATAAATGTTTAAAATAAATCAATTAATTGTTCAGAAATATATTCTATAGCATTTGTATATGTGATCGATAGGAAGCGAATGGGTGTTACTATTATATTTAATTTTGAGTTAGACCTTGTAAGGTACAGCTTAATGGGAGAGCTATTGGTTTTACCTGAATAGGCAGGTCGGCTAACGTATATAATTGATATTGACATGAATAAAGGTCAACCTGGCGAGGTCACTAGAGCGACATCTCGCTACTATAAGAACAATTTCTCGAAAAGCTTTTGCCTGAACTCGCCTCGTGTTCGCGCACACGTTATTCATAAACATTTTATTGTTCTTCTCTCGCGAGCTACGCGCGAATGGAAATTTTCCTTCTTCGTTTTTCCTTTTATCGCATTTTCCTTTGTTTCGATCCCTAAGTTGTACGTCGACGCCTATTCCACGTACAGCAGTATTCAAACAGAGGTACACTCGATCTACTAATGATACACTGAAGTATTATATAACATTTATTTTATTCGAATATTTATGAATATCAGATATACATACCGATTCACAAATTGCATAGATGGATATATGAATTATGAATGAGTGCGATATTATCCTAGAATATTTGATGTTGAAACAGAAAAATGTTCAATACTACTGATCTGTTGCATATTCTGTCATACTTCTTTTTCTTTTTTCTCTCTGATGCAGCAGAATATCCACCACCTTCACTGCTATTCAGCTAAATTTAGGTAACAAAGACGTCTCCATTTTCGCCAACTGCACGAAATACGTAACAAGCATACTTTTGTAGTAGAAAAAGTACGGCCTGCTATATAACGAGCCAGCTTTATACAGTTTACCTCTAGAGCATGTTATGTTTTTTTTACTATTATAAGTAATTAAAATATTATAGTTTTGCCTAATATAGTACGGTCACGCTTCATTTTTCTGACTTTTTAAATTATAATGATTAGTTTATTGGGGCTCCACTGTACAGTGTGTCTGCATTGGTTAATTATGCAGTAGAATGCTGAACGCTCGGTACGGATATTCGGATTCATTCTTAAGATCACTATTGTTCAGAGTTACAATATGGTTTTTCTTCACAGAATTTATATTGTTAGGATATAGTACCCTAGTAAACTAGTCATTACACGGTACAAAATCAGAAAAATTAAGTGTGAACGTACTATATATTAATTAATATTATTAATATTCGTCAGTTCATCTCCAAAGAAGAATTAATAAAATATAAAGCTTTTGAATTCAACCAGAAATACCTACAGTATTTTTCGCATTGGGACGGCCAATTTTTATTCCAATAAACGATGATTCCAATAAAGAAAAATTATAAAGTAGGTAATATGTGTATACCTATAGATGCGTAAAAATAATAATAACTTTTTTAATCCATTAACACAACAAGAAAAATCGAGCAAAATTCTAGGAAACGGGCGACATTTTTTAGTTTTACGTAATGACATAATTGTTGTAAATATTGATTCACATAACCGAAAATCCATTCCAATAACCGCCAATAGTTTAATGTTTTAAAACGATGTCTTTGGAAATTAATTCAGTATAGCGGCTGTTTCAAATGTTTTGAATTAATCGTCACATGCTGTATATATTTCGACACGTGAGATTAGACCAATCACAATGCGTTTTATAAATTTAATCGGGAAGTTCACATCATCGGATAATATAATTTATAATATTACGATAATTAATTATTGTTAATTATTATTGATGATGGATTTAATCATAGTGGCAATGGTCCAGTGCCTTTCTATTATTTCATCGTCGATTTTACCTAATGCAAAACCGACCTTTCATGAGCTATATGACATATGATTTATCATATTTGTCAAGTATTTTTACACTGAATATGTATAAATAACGAAAAGCTTTCAATCACTTTCTCGATAGATTCGTATACCAAAGTACATGCATATTGATGATAAAATGTATTATAGTATCGTTGGAAATGAAATAAATATCAATATTAAATTTATCAATATTATCATAAAGCCTGCAAAACCGAAGAAATAATCATGGCAAAATGGTTATATAAATATACGCGAGTTCGATTCTTTCGTCGGACATTGTCATACATATGGTTCATAATTCACAATAAACTATTTGCCGTCCTCGTGTAAGCTGACAACTTCCTTGAATGTTGTGATGTTAACAAATGTTTATTTGTGCTACACCGAATGACTGGGATATAGTATGTTGTTATATCTATTTGCATAAAGGCTGTACTTGTTAGCGCAATATGCTCATTTTTGGCTAAAAATCGAATGGTTAAATAGTTCTTATTATACAGAAACTACATGTTAAATATAAAAAAGGAAGTTATGTTTAATCATTTACATTACAGGAATTGGAATGAATTATTGGTTATATAAATTAATATTTTGCAACATTTTTCATTCATTACAGGACTTACAATATCTTTTTTGTAAATAAGTCATGAAGAAAAACAAAAAAGCGCTTGTTTCCTGGAATTGCGCCCGACAAAAACGTTTTAATGATTTCTTTTGCCTTAGTTCAAAAACCACATATTTTTATTTAGGCTTCTATACATAATGTCTATTAGAATTACATTTTAATTGAATGAAAACTAGATTTCCTTCTATGTACTATACTAATTCGAGATTTCTTCACTTATTTTCTATCTGTTCAAAAAACTATATCTTTCGCAATAGTGAATACAATACATTATGCGCTCAGAGTGTCAATATGACGTTTTTTTCAATCTTATGCATTTAAACTTAATGCAGATACACTTATTTTTCTGGTAGGACGTTACTGATTATTCAAGATGTAGAGGAATGATGTCAGAAAATATATATGGGAATATCTGTTTATTGATGCGATATATAGGTGTATTTTATGGGTTATATAAAAGTTGGCTGACACTAAGAGTTACCCTTAGAATTTTCTTATAAATATCGGTGGATCATATCTGGCGGTTAGATATCCCGCAGGCGATATACCCAGGATATTTCACACTGCTGGCCAGCAAGACACCAAACATATTATGTCTGTCGTAAACAACCGTTGACTCGTGTTTATGGAACCGGTCATCAGAACACTTTTGTTGTATAGTTAGTAATAAATTTATCGAATTTTTTTGTTGAAAATAAATAATTGAATGGTACCACAAGTATATGTCAGATTTACGAGTGCATTACTAGGAAAATCATCTATATGAAAAACGTTATCAGCATATTCCAGAACAAATTAATGTTGGACAGACTGAGAATATATCTTATATAAATCAATGAATTACAACGAATATTACTGTATTTTACTAAAACTGACAAAGAATATTAATAGCATCATATGATCTAAGGCTAAATTTTTTGGTACAAAACATCTAGGGTATTCATTCACGAATTTCCTTCAGATAAATCAAGGGGTTCATTTATTCACGTGCGAAACATGTTTCTTGCATACGCGATACTTATCTGCCCTCATCTGAATGAAACAAAAGTGTATCGTACATTTCACATTTGCTCCAAGATTGGTTGAACGCGGGCATAAACCATAAATTAATCTTGTTTTTTTATTTTCGTGAATGAGTACCCTAATCTATAGATAAGCATACTAAGCTTTTGATGCATAACACTATAATAGAATATTTCAGAAAAAAATCTACGGACATTTAAATAGTTTTGAAAAAAGTCAATAATTTTTCTTCATATTATATCTATAAAATAGGATATTGTCTTTTTGAAGATAAATCAGGGGTCTCCTATCAGTTGCTTTAAATCACTTTCTTATGCATAGTATAACGAAGTATTGGAATCATGAAAAAAATCGATTGCGAGATTTTTAGATTATGGACAGCCTGTCAAAAAGTGTTTGTAATGGCGTCTGAAGCACGATCCTAAAGGATTTTTTTGCAGTTTATATTTTTTCTCCATTCTTTTCCATCCAATTTTCTTATACGAGTGCGAATAAAAAAGACCCTCCGCATATACTTATAAACCCAAAGTATAAAAGATTATATTCGTTATAAACTCGCACAAAAGGGTGCGAAAAAATTCAACAACTTACATGATTAATGCATAGTTGCAAAAAAAAAATTAAAAAATTGAGATTAAATAATAATGAATAATTTTTCAAATATACAAGACAAAGTATAGAACAGATTAGTAAGCTTCTGTAAAATAATTTCTTTCTCTATATATATACGAGTAAGAAAAAACCAGCTTCCGCATGCATATACTGATTTTCTCGAAAAAACAACAGAATGTAACATAAAAATTTGTCACCAAGAGTACGAAATATGTAGTTAGGATCTAAAATTTATAATAACACAACTGCAATGAACGTGGGTGGGTGTAATGTTCAGAAATAACCATGAGGAAGAAACATCCTCAAATTAACAAAAAAAATCAGTTGGTTCAAAAGTTATACTCCAACGCTGACAAATAATATACAAACTTGTATTTTTGCATACTACTGAGACTGATTCTGACATGAGAATTCTCCATTAAAAAATAGTATAAAAAGACATTTACCCAGTTGCAGTTTCCATTTATTGAATTTATGTTTTATCAAATAAATACTATTATTGATTTTGATCATAATTTAATTTCAATAATCACAATATTAGATACACGGGTATTATTTAAAACAGTGTTTCTCTAAGTTTCTAATCATGGAATACTTTTCATTTCATAATATATTAACGGAGCACATATTCTTTTGTAGCTATTTTATGGACATTTGTTGTCCTTGCACTACTGTTTTGTTGAAGTTGGGGAAACCCTGATCTAAAGTACTATGCCTATCAAATACACGTATGTTATTTTTGTATTATTTTTTAGCCTACATAGCTTTTTTTATTGATCCATATCAAAATGGAAGCATTAGGACAGCAAATGAGCCCTTTCACATAACATTCATATCAGTATCATATTTCTTTTGCACAAAACTCAGTTATAATGTACTATCAACAAAATATTTATCTATTTATTTCAGAATTTGATTTAGTGTTTGGCTTTAGAAGAACATTTATCATAAACGTCTCGTTTCATTTCAAAGACCCTGTATCTGTAGTTAATACTTTGTGTTTATTTTTTTTTACAAAAATTAAATATCAATCTTTAAAATGGATCTACTTATTTATAAATTATGTCTGGAAACCCAAATGTAAAATAGCATTTGGGGTACCATAATCATATGGTATCTATATACAAAATTCCTTCGCTTCTATTTGCATTATTCTAGATTCACGTGCCGACGAAATTTTTCATGTTAAATCTGGCATACGTGTCGCATATTTGTTATCCCTGGATTAGACTAATAATCTCTAGGTCAGGATGTTCAGAATTTATTTATTTTCGTTATTCCATTTTGAAATGGGAGTATAACGATTACGAATGAAGTCTGCACATAATATTCGTTGTTAATATCATATTTCTTTCACACATTACTGAGTTTACTAGCTTGATATAGTTTAAACTTATTTGAATCGTATCACTGTAAGGATAACTCAACAAGTTTGACAAATACATATACAAAATGCATTCACTGAAGCACAAAGTGGGATCACGCGTTGATCAGTTTAAATCGCACACCTTGGGGTCAACTGAATAGACCCATGTACCGGCCAATACACAACTCCCAACGTGCTTTTCTATGCTACCTGTTGGGTGTACAGTCATCAGAACAAACTTTTAAACAACTAGCTGTAAGCAGTTAAATGTGTTCCGATCTCGATGACCTATTTTGTGGTATTTCTTATTTAATCAAATCAATATGTACTATTATTTTTTTTCTACATTCATTGAATGGAAACCGGTTAATTGTTATTTTTATCAAAATTTTGTTAACCGAAACCGTAACCGAAAAAATATATTATTGACATAACCTTTAACAGATATTAAAAAAGCCGGTTTAATCGAATTTTTTAGTTTTTTTATTTGTTTTTTATAATTTTTAAAAAATTTAATTTTTATTACAAAACTGAAAATTAACGTGTTATATCCTTGTTCATCTAATGTAAAATTGTATTCATCTTTTTTGTTATTATTATTTAAGATCGTCACTTATCTGATATTCGAAATGAGTATTTCAGTTCATATTTCATTTTTTGTTTTTATAACATATGTGACAAAATTTTGAATATATGCCATAAACATATAAATATGTTTTATTCAAAACTGAATATAGAAAAAATATAAATATATAGAAATTTTTTTCTTCAAAATGTTATTTTCTACAACCGTTTGCTATATTAGTTCTGTAGGTTATTAAAATAATTAGAAATGTTTGATTGTTCATTAAACTTTCTTTTCCGGTTTTGTAATTATAATCAAAGTCTAATCATTAAAAAAAAATTATAACTAAAATACTGGTTGACCGAAAAGTATTGTTTGTAACCGTTTTATATTGGTTAACTGAAAAATAGCTAACCGGTTTCAGTTATAACAAATTTGTAAAAACGATTATCAGTACCAGTTAAATTTTAACCAGTATCAATTTCGATTACCAATCCTGATATTCATTCTTATTCAGCGTAATATATTCATATTTATATGTCATAGTACAGAATAAAAATATATTCAAACAAAATGTTTTCCGTTGAAATAATTTTAATATATGAGTATGTAATATCATGTCAGATAATATGAGACAGTCACCGCGAGAATTCATGTAGTTGAAATCACAATTAAAATATTTATGTATTTGGTTAATTAAAATCTCAAAATTTAAATTACTATACCTAGTTTCTTTTATATTACGTTTAAATAAATAATAAAACCGAATATTCAAGTAACTGTTTGTTGATTAAATTTTCTTAATTTGCAAAAAATACAAACACAAGAAAATATGTAAGTGAAAATAACTAAGCTATTGAAGAACGTGAGTTATTTCTTACAAACATTTCAAGTGTTTACGACAGTGCTAAATTATGGTCATATTTCAACAGAAACGACGGCTACTTTCAAAACAAATTGACTTTTTCTGAGGGGTATATCAAGCTTGTTGTCTTCACTAGATCAATATTACTACTTGTCTCAGCAAAAAATAGTAGCTGTATAGAAAAGAAAAAGAAAACTAGAATAACACAAGATAGATAGAGAAAATAAGAAAACCTCTTTACCTTCTACTTGGCTTGTCACTAACAAATTATCATCGTCATAATTATTTTTGTAATATTAACGCAAATAACGCAACATCACGCTATATCCCAATTGCCCGGGGTAGCACAATTAAGCATTTATTAACGTCCATCAGTGGATTTGCTAACTCACAACAGGACGGCACCTACAGTTTTTTGTGGAATGCGAACCACATGTACGGCAATGTTCTAGGCGGGAATCGAACCCGCGCTTATTTATATAACCATGTTGCCATGGTTATTTCTTCGGTTTTGCAGGCATATGCCTATATCCCTGCGACCACACTGCCATATATTTTTGTAATATTAATTTTACTATAAAACTTGTCTTTAATATTACAGAGATAAAAGAATTGACACAAAAATGCTTGTAAAATTCAATTTCAGATGAATTATCTAAGAAAAAAACTTCTGTTGCTTGCAGTATACTACTCAATACTATTAGCAAAAGTAATTTAGCCGTTAATTTCAAAATTTAATTCAAGATATGACTTTAGAAGAACATTAATCATAAACGTCTCGTTTCAAAGTAAATGTTTTGTTTTCGTTGACGTAAATTACTAACAAAAAAAGAGACATTAATCAGAGTATAACACGTGTTTTAAAATAGATTTATCTCTTAAAATACTTGGATCAGTAAAACTAGAATGGTGTATAAATTTACATTGGAAAATCAAATGAAAAATAGATTTTGGGGTACCATATTAATATATCAAGTTGATTCAGGACAAATAGTAAATGTTGTGGGAGATTATAGTATCGATGGTTCTGAGTGAAAATTTTATAAACATGTGTCCAATATTCAGTGGATACGGCGATACCCCTCAATATATTTACTGTTTCTCTTGAATCTCCCTGTATAATTCATATATACAAAGTTCATTCGTTTCAATTCGCATTATTCTAGATTTTTCTTCGCATGCCGACGAAATTTTTCATGTCAAATCTGGCATACATATTTTCTATCCCTGGAATGGAGTAATATTTCTATGTCTCTTAGTTCACATATTAGTCTTTTTTAAAGGTATACTATTTGAATTGAATATATTTATACATCATGTCAGTTATATATAACTGACAATAGTACCTTGCATTTTGTAGTCATAAAAGCAGTAATAAAATTGATACAGTAACACAGTGAAAGTTGGAGGATTAGCAAAAACTTTTTTTAAATATTATATCGTATAAAAAATTGTTCATTCTCAGAACAGCGTCGTCATTAACCCTGAACAAAGGAAATGCCTGGTTTCAAGAGAGGTCAGTATGTCTCACTTCGGTACGAATTAAGCACCTATAGCTTTGTTGGAGCAATGCCAGTCAAAGGACGGTCTGGTGTGCTAACCACCATTAAATAGCGGAATAATCGGACCATATTCCCTTTTTTCATCTGAATAACCTCAGGCCGCAAAGAAATCTATACTGTAGAACCCTTCAGTGCTATTTAGTATTTCAATTACGAAGGAATAAATCAATTATGGGATAAATTTCACAATTACAATTCATCATACACAGTCAATTTAAATATGTAGGTGAATTCAAAAAAAAATGTTTCATGACATTTGGATAAAATAACAATTAATTTTCGATTTCCGTGGTCGACAAAGTCTCTTCCTAGAGTATACGCTGTCCCTGAGCAAAATTAATTTGTAATCTTGTCCTAAACTTATTCTAGATGAAACGTATTTCAGTTTTCACAATATTACAGCTGTCTACTACATTACTCGACAGATGGTCTGGTGAGTCGTTCTTTTCTTCAATTTTATTGCATTTTTCTGAGAATACAATGGTATTATTGTCCACCATCCATTATCAATACGTACACAAGCGTCAAGAACAAATTTAACGAAATATTATAAAATAATATTGTAGAAATGTGTCTTTAACATTAAGTACATGTATCAGGTATCTCGTCCAAATTTGTTACATAGGTAACCTAATATTAATTTTTTCATAAATCATATACTGCGTCGATTTAGCTCTTAGTTGACCTTTGAATAATATTTACTCAGACGAACAAATAATTTTGACATTTTCATAAGTGTTAACTAGCCGTAGGGAGAAAAATAATGAAAATTCGTGTTTTATTTTTATTCAAATATAATAGGGAACGTGATGTCGCTATGTAAAAAAATTAACGTTGTGTTATATGTGTATGTAACACATTTTGATGAGACAACAGGTATACATATATAGGCTGCATATTATCGATTTTTATGTACAATTCAAAGTAAAACACCGACAGTTCTCAGAGCTAAATATAACTACTGGTATTATAAAAAATTCGTTACGTTTGTATAATGGTTGTCGGGAATTTCACATATCTATTCACTTCATACTGTGAAATAGCTGTAATTATATTTTCAGTATATTTCTAATTTCCCTGTATAAAGGAATATACGTATAAAAAATCCTGAAGTATTGTACAGTAGAACCTCGATTATCCGAGTGTTCAATTCTCCGGACTGGGCAAAATAAATAATTTAATTGGATTAAAATAGTGAACTATACGAATTTATTGCATAATACAATAAATAATTAAATTTATCATAAAACAAAAATTTTCTGTAGATGTGTATTTACATGTATTATGCAATGTTATATGTTTCAATAAAAATATTCATCTTTTTTCCGTATTTTGATTATTCGGATTTTTCACTGTTCGTATCGTTTTAATCCCCGTTTAGTCCGGACCCGTTTAGTCCGGATAATCGAAGTTCTACTGTATATATTTTAGCTTTATTGGATAGGAAACTTACTTATTTTTTAAAACAAAAGATTATTTAAATTTTAATAAACACGTATTAGAGATGGTAGATTTTGACAGCTTCATTTTTGCACAAATCTGTGCTTGAGATCTACAATAATGTCTTGAATAATCTTAAATTTATCATTAATTGTAAATGAAGAACGTTCCTTATTTTTATCTTCCATTTAGAAATACACCGGTTTTTACACACTAAACTGACACGGTATACACGAAACTGCAAGTCTAGATGAGCATTAATTACTTTAACTATTAAAAGTTGCCAATATAAAATTCATTTATTGACAACCTCGCATAAAGTGAAGTTCAGAGTCAATTTAGTCCACTATATCCGAAAGTTCACTATATGCGAGTTCATTATATGCGAATTGATTTACATTAAGTGACATATGTATTTAGTCAGGACTCAGTGTATGCGTTCACTATATTCGAGTTCACTATATGCGGATTCCACTCTATTTCAAATAATATTTGCTGTGATGCCAGTTTCAATGTTCTTTCAAGCAAGTTTCTCGTAAAATCTCTCTTCTGATTTTTGATTTGCGAATCTCCATTTATACTCTTATTTTAAAAAAATGTTTTATAAAATTAGCGTTACTACGCCACTTGTTTGTGTAATACAGTATCTAGAGTAATTCTGCTTTGTTTCAGGAGCTGGTGTCGAGCAATCCAAACCAACGTAACTGGCGGGGTATCCTGATAGCTCTGTTGGTGATAGTTGTGGTTCTTGCTTTGATAGTCACATCAGTGGTATTGCTCACTCCGCCAGACGAGGGACCACGTGTGAAAGGGCAACGTGTTCGACTGCAGGATATCCTGGGACACGAATTCACTCCACTCCGTTTCAATGGCTCTTGGGTATCAGGTAACTCATCCAAGTTATTTAATAATTCCCAGGCTACACCTTGTGTACGACCTTATCGATTTCTACATGTTTATCATACTCCGTAACCCATTTCTCATATTTGAACTAGCGAAAACACATAAATGAAATCTCGGATATTTGATGAGATAGACAGAATAGACTGTGTGCTATTTGCCTTTTAGCCGGCATTTCGTACATGTCATAATTCAAGAAACAGGAATGTATCGGCGCAATTTTCTTATTTATTTTGTATTGTATGGAATATGGAATAGAAAAAATATTGATGTAATATCATTAATTATGAACGTATTTTAAAAACAACTTTGTCCTATATATATTTCCTATAAAATGCATTGGGAAAAAATATTCACACATTTTTAAAAAACCACGTTTTTCTTGCAACAGCCCTATATACCGGAAACATATAGTTTTTCAAAGATCGCTATTTTCTTATTATACACAGATATTGTAACATTTTTATAAGACATACTATCATTTATGACTAAATACATACTCGTATTTGGTCCGTGAAATAAAAATAATGTATTATATACATTTTTAATATATTTTTTTAGATGAAAAAATATTCTTGTTCCATTTTAAACGAATTCCACTATATTATTTTCGAAAATTGTTTATTTTAAATTTTACATGTACGAAAAATATACATGCAGTATATAGTATCATGTTGATACTGAGATCAAAATTTATTTAGACTTTATTACTCATTCCACTTCATGTATTTGAAGTTCTCAAAGTAATACAATTCTATAATTTACTTATGCATAATACTGTATGAATTATTTAGTAGCTTTTGCCTTTTAAAAAGTTTCAATACTTTTTTCTTACTTGATGTTTTCTGAAATACTCCTAGTAAGAAAAGTTTTGTTATTCGTATCGTAATGCTCGTACATAAAAAAAGTGTCCGCTTTGATCTGATTGTGCTCTATTAGATTTTAGTATCAAAACCAATTAAAATTGTTAAATTCCTTTGTTAGTTTTTTTTTATTTTCAATTATAACTACAACATTCACAAAACGTGTGAAATACTCTAGACGGGTGACTATAAAAGACTCGATTATCCTTTATAGGAATAAAGTGACTCTGATAAAATACTTTTTATACATTTTGCATTATGAATACAGAAGGTGATTCATATAGAAGTATATCATATACGTCTATATACTCAGTGCTTTAACAAATGCGTATACGTATATAAAAGAAAAATAAAAATTTAGCATATTTCTGAAATTAATCACTTCAGTTCACTTTACTTATTATTATTTTATTGCATTTTAGTATATTACACGTAGTATGTATATATATATAAAGTAAATTTTTTTTTCTGTTTTATATTAGAATATCGTCTATGAAAATCATATAGGGCACGGTTGGGAAAAGGGCGATTATAAAAATCCAATAATTCAAAAATATTTGATTTTGAATAGTAACAAATAAGTCAGCTTGAATTACATGTTATGTCATTTTGTTTTTAAAGATGATATTTTCAAAGTAATCTTCATGTTCGTGCATCCATTCATCTAATCTTTATTTTTACTATAATACATCGCAAGATCTCTAAAGAAATGTCACCGGTGTTTTTTTTGAATGTTGAAGTTACAAAAACATGGCACCCTGGAAATATAAGACCCCAGGCTTTTTTAAACTAATTGATTTCATTAAATTCCATTGCCATATTCAAATAAAAATTAGTCGATAATGTCGGGAGATGAGTTCGCTATTAAATTTCATATTGTAAAAAATAATAGGAATAGTTATAATCTTATCCGTTACATTCATATTTAGACTAATGAAAATCGTGTCCAAGTTTAATGTTGTTGAAGTAAAAACCTGTCGGAATTCGGACAAGGTAGCTGAAAAAACTTTTGACCATTTCTAACAATGAAATCTTTTTTTCTTTTGATTTTTAGAAATGTTTCTAATTTAAATTACATGCTTCATTTATTGTGCAAATTGATCGTAAAGACGGTATGTATTGTTTATTATTAATATTCTGTTGTTTAATACATTTTTATTATGGTTGACGAACACGTGGTGTAAATGTTTAACACGCTGCATAATTTTATTATGTCACAAAAATATTGTTACTATTATTGTGTGCCCTCATTTTTAGCTCAGAGGCAGATATAAAATATATCGAAACGTCAGCAAAGATGGTCTAAAGTTTTTTCTGCTACCTTGTCCGAATTCCAACAATTTTTTACTTGAATTGATATTTAAAGAAACGAATTTTAAAATCGTTTCTTTTTTCCAGCCGCATTCTGTATTAATTGGAAATTAATTTAGCATAGCGTGTTCCACTTTAAGCAATATTCTGTTTCAGAATATAGTGTGCAGAATTTATTTATGTTATATTAATATTTAATATAAATATCGACATGTTTGTAAAATAAACAAAATTGTAAATTATTGATTTAAAAGTAAATACCAATATAGCAGTTAATTAATTTACAAAAATATTTTTGCCAAAAACTACAAATATTTGTATTGTGAAAAGAGCAATGGAAATCCAATCTTGCATTTCAATGGTGATCTTTGCAGGAGATGAACTTATTTTCAAAGACCAGTGGGGTGGAATAAGTCTGCTCCATGCGACCAACTTATCTGTGAAAATCCTGATGACGAACCAAACATTTGTAAGTAATATTACTCTGTCAGGAAATTCTATATCGTACTAACAATTGACTTGACTGGATCTTTATGTCTTATTATTTAATCTATTGTTTATTTAAAAAACATTATTCGTTTTTTAGTAATTACTAGGGTTCACTAAAAAGTAAAATACATTAAACAAGTAATAAATGTGTTATTAGAATAAACACAGTAATGTTATACACTGTAGTTGTCAGTGAATAATGAAGGTAACAGTTTTGTCCTCACAAACAGCAGCCAAATTACATTACGGCAAAACTCTCCCCTGCAACATAAACGAAACAGTTTTAATAAAGACAGATAGAATTACAACCATTATTGTCGGAACACATAAAAAAGTAAAGACCTACCCTCAATCTAAAACTTCAATGACATTATCGATTTGAATTTAACAATATTTCTTAAAGGTTTTAAATTCTTCGTTTTATCATTATTTTTACAAATACACATCACTAGGAGTTTTGAAATTTGTTATTCAATAAACACAGTTGTAGATGAATCATTACATTTCAACAGTGCGCCGCAATAATGTTAGAAAGAATAATTTTAAATAATCAACAATATTATTTGTCGGTTGTATCTAATTTTTTTCAGTTAGTAAACAAAACCGGTAGTTTTGGGTAAATGAAAAACAATTCATTCTAGTTCATTTCTACTCATTTTCTGAACTTATTTTGAAAAATCAAGGACGTAAAACTGATTGAATTGTACTTTTATTTCTGGTACACATGTTGTGTTTTTCTCTGTTAGTTCAAAAACAAATAGCTATTCAGTACTGTTCCAACAGTGTTGTACATTAAGTAATCGATAGATCATCTATTTCACGGTCACACTGTCACATGTTCCATTTCTTATATAACATATTTATTTCTTCATTTATAAATAAAAACGTGTACTTTATCTTGTTATAGAGACGTCTAAATCCCGTCAGATTTGTACTGTCCGCTGATCAGAGATATTTGCTATTGGCCCAGAATGTTCAGAAGCTTTTCAGGCATTCTTACCTGGCCCAGTATACAGTGTACGACATTCAGACCTCGTAAGTACCAACATATACTAATATCGTACCAGAGAGACAATGTTATAATTAACACTCAAGTAAGCTTAGTATTTATACTGACACATGTTGCATAATAAGTATAATATGCCTACTTTATAATTATGTCCATTAACTCAGTAACGACAGCAAACTTTGATCTGCAAGAAGCATATTTACATTGATCTGTTATTGGTTACATTAACCTATGTGTAGGTGCAAGTTATTGACCGAGCGTAAATGGATGAATTATTTATAGGTAAATGTAATGAACAGTGTTGGTATAGAGGGATAATGACATCAGATAATCTATTTATATTACGTGCATGCGTGTATACGTGTTCTAGTGAGACATGGCCGTTAACACCGCTCCCAGACGACGAAGGACACCCGTTTCTATTGCTGGCAGACTGGGCCCCCCGAGGGCACAGTCTCGTTATGGTGCACAACTATGATATCTACTACAGGCCAGGGCCGCGCTCCAGTTCAGGCTACAGGGTCACGAACACAGCAGTGCCCGGAGTCGTAAGCCACGGAGTACCAGACTGGCTGTACGAAGGTTCGTGTATCTCCCTTTCAAATGTAACCTATTGTAAGGCTAATACTGAATTTAGTTGGGTCAGCATATTCTCCTATTTCTTTCATAAAGTTCTGCCGTTATTAAATATACGAACGTTGTCCAACCAAAGTATTGTTGTAACTAAGTTTTTAATTAAGTTAAAATGTTACGATTTCAAAATAACTTAATTAATTATGAATACATTCCACAGATTTAATATTATCCGAAGCATTATTTTTAGACTGTCCATCTACAAATGACTTTTTACTTTTTTATTCGTAGTACAAGGCAGTAGTGGAATCGTGAGAAAAATCGATTGCGAGATTTCGATGGAAATACACCCCTGAATACGTCTTGATTATTTTCTCAATGACGTCTGTGTGTGTGTATGTATGTATGTGTGTATGTATTAGTGCTGTCAAGAACCGATTTTTTTGGATTCGGGTACCCGATTTTCAAAGTATTCGGGTACCCGAAAACCCGAGATTCGGATAGTTTTGGAACCGGTTCTTGGAACCAATTCCAAGACCAAGAACCGAACACGTAAAGACAAATACTAGTAAAGTAAATAAAACGCGACTACTGTTTTATTTTAATATTAATTGTTTTTCAGTTATGATTGTATTTCACATATACGTGTAATAAAACATTGCATTAAACTATAGTTTTGGGCAAATGATAAAATGAACATAATAAATATGGTTTTTGTCTTTGAATAAAAGCCGACTTCGTTTTTGTTTTGCTAGAAAATATGGGCTATTTTAATATTGAGGTCATTCAGGTACAGACTACGGAATTAATACACAATACGGGTATTCGATTCTTGGGCTCGGTTCCTTGGATCCGAATCCAAGAACCGACTATTCGATTCCTAGGTACGATTTCTTGGAATCGATTCCAAGAACCGAAATTCGACTACCCCACAAATAAAGTTTTCAGGTATCCTAACCGGTTTCAAAAGTATTCGATACCTGTTCCCAGCACTAATATGTAAGTATGTATGTGTGGCCGTATGTTCAATTTCTCTAAAATGAGTAGATACAGTAATAAAACATATTTTAAGTATAACTGCAAAACCGGAAGAGGAAGTTTACTGAACACAAAAATTATAAAATTCGAATTATTTTAAAAACAAAAAGAGATATCGAAATATTTTTCAAATAAAAAATGTATAAGTAATATTCTAAAGAAAAAATGTTTTATTTTACTTTCTTCTATTTTTATTCATTTTTAGGTTATAGGTATTTATATATTCACGGAAAATATTAAGTGTCAAAACATGTTTAAAAAAAAAAAAAACAAAATAGGAAATAAATTCCTTTTTTTATCTGTCAAATGTGTCAATTAAAACTATCATAGTACTAAATTTTTATTTACATGTGTATAAAAAAGTCGTGTGGAGACCACACCAGATTTTTTACTTTCTTATACACAGTATAAAAAGAAAGTATTGTAACCATGAAAAATTTCGAATGTGAAATTTTGATGGAAATACATGTTTTGAGGTCCTCTGAATACCTTTTGACTATTTTCGCAATGATGTCTGTGTGTGTGCGTGCGTGTGTGCGTGTGTGTGTGTGTGTGCGTGCGTGCGTGCGTGTGTGCGTGCGTGTGTGCGTGTGTGTGCGTGTGTGTGTGTGTGTGCGCGCGCGCGCGCGCGTGTGTGTGTGTGTGTGCGTGCGTGCGTGCGTGCGTGCGCGTGTTCGTGTGCGCGTGCGCGTGCGCGTGTGTGTGTGTCTGTGTCTGTGTCTGTGTCTGTGTCTGTGTCTGTGTCTGTGTGTCTGTCTGTCTGTCTGTCTGTATGTTCATTATCTCAAAAACCAGCAAAGCTATCGCAATGAAACTTCATATTTATTAGTTTGTTGATTATCTGAAGAGCTGATTAGATTTTGGGTATAATCGCAAGACCGGAAGTGGAAGTTTACTGATTACTAAAATTCCAAAATTCAAATTATTTTCGAAACCAAAAGAGATATCAAACAATTTTTCAAATAAAAATTGTAGCAAATAATATTCTGAAGAAAAAATATTTTATTCATTTTTTACTTTCTTATACATAGTATAAAAAGAAAGTATTGTAATCATGAAAAATTTCGAATGCGAGATTTTGATGGAAATACATGTTTTGAGGTCCTCTGAATACGTTTTGACTATTTTCGCAATGATGTCCGTGTGTGTGGATGTGTGTGTGTGAATGTGTGTCTGTATGTTCATAATCTCAAAAAACAGCATAGCTAGTGCAGTGAAATTTCATATTTAATAGTTTCTTGATTATCTGAAGAGCTGATTAGATTTTGGGTATAATCGCAAAACCGGAAGTGGAAGTTTACTGAATACTAAAATTTCAAAATTCAAATTATTTTCGAAACCAAAAGAGATATCAAAAAAATTTTCAAATAAAAATTGTGGAAAATAATATTTTTAAGAAAAAATTTTCTAGTCATTTTTCTTCTATCTCTATTCAGTTTTGAGTTATAGATATTTATATGTTATTTAACCATTATACAGGGTAAATCAGCCTCAATGTAAATCAACAGTGTGTTGAATGAATGTGATA
>JAGJTL010005993.1:95865-112398 GCA_022063505.1 Calosoma granatense | reverse complement strand
ATACTTTCTTTTTATACTGTGTATAAGAAAGTAATTACTATCTTGTACTGTCAGATGGGTCAATTAAAAATTTCATGCTACCAAAATTGAGTTTGAAATACATGTGTATAAGAAAGTCGTGTGGTGACCACACCATATTTTTTTCTTTGCATGTTTAAGAAAAATTACAATATTGAAAATTATAATATACACATCATATAAATCTTTTTTCATTTCGTATCAGTACGTGTATACAGATTCTTATTATGAACTTATGTCAGTAAATCAGAACTAACAATGTACAGTAAACTGTATTTTTTAACCATTATACAGGGTAAATCAGCCTCAATGTAAATCAACAGTGTGTTGAATGAATGTGATATTTTTGAGTAAACAATGTTATATGAACATAGGTCTCATTCCATTCAGTCATATGTGTGCTGATAAATTCACATGCCTGCAGACAGTTACCACTAACAAATCTTGGTAACTGTTAAAGTCGGGTCAGTTAGATAAAAGTTGCTCATTTATGTTATATGTTCATATATATATATACGAGTATATATATGTAAATTTTGTATAGTCAGTATAGATATGAGCAAAAGTTTGGTTTTCCCGAGAATATTACACATAATTAAATGGAATAGGATTTAGTTTCATATAACATTTTTAGTCTCCCCCAACATTCAGTAAATTGTGGAGTTGACTTGAATTGAGTATGTTGCTATCATTAAACTTCCTGACAGATCATATGAACTTTTCTCATTATTTTAATATGCAGAATTTACTAATTTAGTTCTGACTCACTCATTATGAATCACGTTGTATGCATAGACCGCCGATGTAGAGAAAAACTCAAATAATATAAAGCAGGTGACTGGGTATCTTATCCTATAACCCATTTTATTTGTGAATGAGATTTAATATAATTATAGTAATATTTTGTGGCCATTAATTGCTTTTTAAATAAAAAATGATAAATTTAGTTATAAATTACCTAAATGCTTGCAAACGAACTCCAGTAGTGTATTTAAAAAAAATCATTATCCATTAAATCTACACTGATCCATTCATTAATCATTCATTTGATAAAACCAGCCCGGTAACTGAGTTTAATGATAAAAAAAGAACATTTTAAATGGTACAGTGTACCGTATATTAAGCTGCCAACTTCTTTACGAGGACATTTAATAGCATAAAGTTTTAAAGTCCGTTAAATAGTATAATGCGTGGCAGATGTAAGGTACTCGTACACCTATACATGGATTCGTGAACTGCACCAAATTGAAGTTACTCGCTATGAACTTTAAATAATTGCAAAGCTGATCTTGATCTTGGTACTTAGTTGGACATTTGCCAGCGCATTACTTGGCTGTGACTGCGACTGGTTGTGATCTGTTAACTAGATATCAAGTTCATGTGTCCTGAACGACATAATATTGTTACTGATGCAATTTAAATATCTAACTGTATTGACAGACTAAATTTTGAACTGTACAGATTTTGCTTATTTATAAATGTATATTACTGTTACGTAATTTAAGCACTTATGAATAATGTACAGTATCCAGAGAAAATTGTTGATTTTATTAACATTACTAATATTGATTTTTTAAAACTTTAATTTTCAAAATTTAAACAATTACAATAGGCATAAAAGGTATTAAAGAGAAGTACCTATGCATTATAATTTGTTACAAACATGTCTGGATTTAACGTATTTACTTATATATTATTGTTCGTGTCTGATTCAGTTCCACTCTTGTTAAGTTAAATCTCTACTCATAACACAATTTGTTTTTATGTTTCTGACAGAGGAAATTTTAGGTTCGAACAATGCTCTGTGGATGTCTAGTGACGGCCATATGATTCTTTATGCATCGTTCAACGATACCCTAGTAGAGGAATTGCAGTTCCCGTGGTATGGTAGTGTATCGGAAGACAGGCTGTATCCTGATATCAGATCACTCCGCTATCCGAAACCTGGAACGAACAACCCCCAGGTGGTGCTACGTGTTGCCGATTTAGCTGACCCGGGCAATATTCGTACCAAGGAAGTGCGACCGCCCATCGGACTTGGACAGAACACGTAAGCTGTATTAATATTAGATCTATCTTATAAAAACATTCAATTTCGATGTATATATATTGTATTGTATGACCTAAATATGTTGGTTAAAGCAAAATCGTCCAAATATTGCACAGTTTGTATACATATAAATAGATATGTATAAATAAAATTTACATTTTATTTTATAAATTCAAAGTTTACAACTGAATAATGAATAAACTTGAATATGTATAATAGTTTATTAATATCTACAAATAAAATTTATGTTCAATTACTACACCTTTTCCAATTGTAATTCAGAAAACGTCAAATGTAATTCAGAAATGTCAATTGTAATTCAGAGAGCGTCAAATGTAATTCAGAAATGTCAATTGTAATTCAGAAAGCATCAGTTGTAATTCAGAAATGGTCAATTGTAATTCAGAATAGTCAACTGTAATTCAGAAAGTGTCACTTGTAATTCAGAATAATCAGCTGTAATTCAGAAAACGTCAATTGTAATTCAGAAAACGCCAACTGTAATTCAGAAAGCGTCAATTGTAATTCAGAAGACATTAATTTTTACTTTATTTCACTACATAAAGAAGTATTGGAATAATGAAAAAAATCGATTGCAAGATTTCGATGTAAGTACAGATTTTGAAATCCCTTGAATACGATTTAATTATTTTCTCAATTATGTGTGCGTGTGTATCGACGGCGAGATAGTTGGATGGATGGATGAATGTGTGGCCGTATGTTTAATGTTTCCAAAACGAATACTGAGAAATTAATTAAACTTCATATTCAATTTTGAATAGATGAAGAGCTGATTAGGTTCATGGTCAAAATGCAAAATCGGAACAAAAATTTTACTGAACATAAAAATAAAAAATTATGTATAGCTATGTAAAATGACTATTTTTTGACTTTCTAAATTACAATTGACGTTTTCTGAATTACAACTGACTATTCTGAATTACAATTGACGCTTTCTGAATTACAATTGACATTTCTGAATTCCAATTGACGCTTTCTGAAATTCAATTGACAATTCTGAATTACACTTGACGCTTTCTGAATTACATTTGACGCTTTCTGAATTACAGTTGGAAAAGGTGTAGTTTCAGTAAAAACTATAATCAACATGCATATATATTATTCGGATAAGTTAAAATTAATTAGATCAGTAATATGAAACTATTTAGATATATTGAATTCATATATCAATTATTATTGATATTAATTAATTATGAAATTCATTAAAAGTTTGTTATAGAAATATGTTAATTTAAAAATTTCAACTTTCAATTGTATTTAGGAACTTGAATTTGTTCTTTCTCGTTCATTTTTACTTCTCATGATAAAAGCGTTCGCAAGAATTATATCTGAAGTATTTGGTCGTTATCTGTAAAATTCGGTTTGTTGAATGTTGGCAGAATCGATAGGGTCGAAAGGAACAGGAAATCGAAGTAGCACTTCGAGACCGCGAAGTCATATCCGGCTTCGCATACATCCGGCAACGGTATTTTACTTACGGCACAAGGCTTCGTTATGTAGAATTATGTTTTCATTATTTACTCTTTGTATTCGTGAAACAACGAATCTTAGTCTTAAATAATAACGATCGCAATTAATTTCTATCGTATAAAACAAATAAAATAAAATTTTAAGAGATATCTCTTATGCCATTTATAGAGTATATTCCTGTTAATTACATCACATTGTAAAATAATATTTCTGTAAAACCGTATAGGTAACTACGATAACGTAGATACAAGGAACAGACAAGAGTTTAAATTCAACTCCCATTAGTACACACATATGGTTCACATTCCTATTAAATGTCAACTGCTACAATTCCCCACAATGGACGTTAATTGCTAAATTGTACTGCACCCAGTAATTGGATTATAGTCTGCAATTTCTTGTATATGCAAATAAGCATTATTTTTATAAAAATTACGTACAATTTCTCCTTGCTTTTTCTCAAGTAAGAATCATACTTTTACTATGTTTAGCTTTATTGGACATTTTTACAACTAACAAAAACAATTTGAATATATACATCACCGAGCTATATTCCTGTTACCTAAGTTTTTGTAATACTAATCCTACATACATAAGTATGTAACTATATTCGTTCTATATTTTTATTTTTATTAGTGGTTATATTTTTCTATTATAATCTTTAGCGTGAATTTGTTATCTCTATTAGTTTTAGTCTAATCATTTAACAAATATGTTGAGAACTTACTATTTTTATACAAAAGGAGGTACAAATTATGAACAGCGGCATGTTGAAATTTCACGTCTGATATTCGGCAGTATAAGCTGTTCTGTTACATAATACAACAATATGAGCTTTATTTGTGTAATCCTAGGGACTACTACTTCACGGCCGTGTCCTGGATAAGTCTAACCGAAGTGTGCGTTGTGTGGCTGAATCGACCGCAGAATCTCTCCCTCGTGACTGTATGCAAGAGTCCCATGTGGCACTGTCAGGAGGTGAGTCTGTTTTATCTTTCTACTTCCAATACACACATATACACGAGTATAGTCCCGTACAGTTTCCAGTTACGTGTACCAACACTGCAGCATCAACGCATTGTCTTATTTTGTATTTTTCAACCGTAATTCACTGTCACCCTATTTAGCATAGGTTTGTTATTTGCATTTGCCAATATGCATATCTGTGTTGTTTAATGAAAAAACCTGCTTTAATCATTAGTAATATTTGCTACGAAACTATTGATTGAATCTTGTAAATAAATTACGTTTGCTTTCACTTTTACAGACACAGCGTGTAAGCGGTGAGGGTAGGGGATGGGTGGATATGTCTGATAGTCCGCTGTTTGGTCTAGACAGCAGGAACTATGTGACAGTGGCGCCAGTCAGAGACGGCCCAGCAGGTTACTTCCGCCACGCCGTTTCAGTCAACATACCAAAGAACCGCATCCTGCCGTTGACGCACGGCCAATTCGAAGTCACCAGAATACTTGCGTGGGATCACTCTAACGATGTTATGTGAGTGTATGAAATGTTCTAACTATTTCAAAAAGTGGTACAATCACAATCATTAAATTGTTTACATCCATGATTCATTGGAGATAACCTCATATTACACGGTAATTAAGTTCCTAAAAAAATTTGTGGAGTAACCGAGAAAGTCACAAAACAGCATACTTCAAAATTACAACTTCGTTAGCATAGAATCTGTGAAAGTAACTTCCCAACAAAATAAAAATACGGAGATTCCCAATAAATATATCGAACATAATATCCCGGTATTCCCTTTATAAAAACTCAAATATGCTGTGTTATGCAAGATGTACCACAACTCTTTAACTGAGTTAGAGCGAAACCTATTGTCATGGTCTTTTGAAAAAGGGAAAAAAGAAAATATAATATGACGTAGGCATTCATCAGTTTTAGTAGTCACAAAAATATAGGCGTCTGTGAAAATAAATTTGGAACTCACACAAAGTTAATATCCTCATGTATAGAAAAATATAGTTTGAGTATCCGTATTATTTCCAAAAAATACATACACTGCAACCTAATATTCCACATGAAGCTAATGGATTAATTGTTGCAAAATACATATGTTTTACTTTTCTATATATACCTACGTAGTACGAGGGTCAGTCAAAAGTAAAGAAACAAATTTTATACTTGTACCTATTGGTAATTTGCTGATAAAGCCATTTTTTCAATTGAGATAGTTCTACTGCAGTAATCAGAAACATTTTCGGGGTGCAATATGATAGAGATTTATTCAGCTTGAACTCAAAAATAAAATGACATATAAGATCTAGAATTTAAATTTAAACGTCGTGTCGAATATTCTAGAACTGATTTACTGACTAATTTTCTGTAAAAATATCTTCACCGAAAGTGATTGGTTAAGATTAAGTTAAACAACTTGTGGAATTAATTAAAATAGCAATAATTAATTTAAGCGATAAATATTATTCATTACATAAGGCTATTTTAGACTTTATCTTAATTAAAAATTAATGTATTATACACTAGATATTTTTCTTAAATCATTCAGCAATATCCATACTGTTTCATTATTCACCTAAAGTTCCTGGCCATATCGCATTAAACAACATGTATAATTTATACACGCATGTATCCATATGTTTTAGTTACTTTTTGGGTATTCCGGAAGGAAAGCCAGGTCAGCAACATTTGTACAGAGTTACATCGGTGCCGCCGCGAGTCGGTGCAGTACTCCAGCCGCCTCATTGTATTACATGTGTAAAAGGTCCTGTGCCTACACCCTCGCCCTATTACGGAATGGTAAGCTCACATAAATCTAAACACTGGGACGACGAATGGACAGAGGAAGATATCCCTCCCCCGCCCACAACAGCACCCAAAGCAAAGAAAAAAGTTAAAAAAGGTAATGTGACCTATACAAATTTCGTGGTTATAATAATATGTAATTTGTAATTGTAATGAATATACAAAATATATATTTAGTAGCGTGCAACGATTTTAATATAAATTCCATATTATGGTTTGCTTCAAACTGATGTGCCATTTGTCATTTATCATAGGTATTATAATGCATGAGGAGCATCCTTGCTTATTCCACAATGCAGTATTTAGTCCTGGATCAGCAAGTTACTTCGTTCTTGAATGCCTCGGACCAGCAGTTCCTACCAGTAGTCTGTATCGAGCTAGTCTTCCTCAGCCACGGTTCCTGGTACATTTACAGAATAACTCACTTGTAAAGGAAAGATTGGATAAACTGGCATTACCGCAAATCAAGACGTTCCCCGTACAAATATCAGGCGGGTATCAGGCACAGGTTCGTCTTCATTTGCCACCAGGATTACGTGAGGAAGAAATCACAAGATACCCTCTAGTTGTACAAGTGTATGTATCTTTATATGTTTTTTATAATTTCGTAATAGTAAAATACCTATATTAAATGTAGATCTGTGAATTGCTTTTGATTATATTTATGTATTCATAAAATTATTTCATACAGGCCGGTATTATTATTCAAAACTGTATATTTACAGATATGGAGGTCCTGGCAGCCAGCTCGTTACTGAAAGATGGAGAATGGACTGGAACACTTATTTGGCCAGTAATAAAGATTATATAATTGCTCAAATCGATGGCCGGGGATCGGGGGGTCAAGGTCATCAGCTATTGCACGAAGTTTATTACCATTTAGGGTCTGTGGAAGTTGCTGATCAATTGGAAGTAACAGAGTATGCTATTTAAAATGTCGTATTTCCTAAATATAAAGTATACTACATGCGCCAGTGAATTGAGTGATTTTTCATTCCTCTGGGTACTAATGTAACAAAATGAATTTACCTATCGACATGTGTTTATTGCATATCATTTAATAGTCAATTCATAAACCGTCGTTATCGGAGCATACTTTTGAATATGTAAATGATAAATAATTGTAACTTTTTTGACTGAGGAACTAGGTACCAGGTTTTCTTAATTCAAAGAGACCGATTGGTTTCAACAAAATAGATTGACCTTTCATATTACCAGAGAGTCAGTGAATGATATACTACTGCTTTTTAGTAACCACATCATCCCCAAAAACATCGATGGCATACATTAAGAGGTGTTATTGTGGTTAATATATGTAAAAGATTAAATAAATGTATGCACACAGACAAAATTATTTGGAGGATATTATCTATAAAAAAATAACAATGTGGCATACTGTGCACTTTAAGATGGCAAATTTTTTTAATCATTAAGCTTTAAAAATCGCCCGTTTCTCTGCCGCACGCTGTATGTAAATTATTTTCATAAAATATTGGTTTTTTATTTTGTATTAAGGTATTTACGAGATTCGCTACATTTCGTTGACAAGAAGAGGGTAGCGGTGTGGGGTTGGAGCTACGGTGGTTTTGTAGCTTCATTAGCGCTTGCCAGTCAAAAACCAGTATTCCACTGTGCCATTGCAGTTGCACCTGTTACGAACTGGAGACTGTACGGTACGTTTCATGAAATCATGCATTATCATTAAAAATTGTTATATAGACTAATGATGCATCGGATAACCAGCAATTACTTGGTACCCATCATAACCGGCCACATTACCAGTTCCTTGAAAATAGTAGTCATCGGTGTTCTTAAGGAAAATAGTACCTACCGTTAAAAACATCTAGAACAATCTAGAATATAAATAAAAAAATTTTGTAAATGCATTAGTCCCTCCATTTACGCGAATTTACTTTCTCATAGTTGGTTTTGAAATTTTAGGTAAACTAGACACTAGTTACACAAATTTAAAATTATTGCAGATAAAAGGCAAGACATTATTTACGCGCTGTTTTCCGTGGAACCAATTACTCGCCGTAAATGGACAATTACTGTATCTTGATGATTTATTATAAACAAGAGTTTGAGAGAATACCTCGGTTGGACGTTGGGAAATAATCAATATATGATTTTTCTAGTAACCGAAATATCTGTGCTAAATACTTACGATGGAATAAGGGTAGAGGCTGTAGCTCAGATGGTAAAGCACAGATTCAGATTTTGAGAAATTTGTGGTACAGTATTTTTTCTAAAAAACTTAATAACGATTATCTATTTAATAATTATAATCTCGGTTTTCTCGAAAATTTCAGGATTCAGTGCGAAAAGTTCGCTGAGATTCACTTATTTTAATTACAAAATATAATTTTAATTACAAACTAATAAAATAAACATTGTAATGTCGCACCATATACTAAATAAAATCTCAATTTTATGCAGGATGCTATTTTAGTTACGGGCTAAGGAAGTGTAAACCTTGAAGTTAACAATAAATAACGATACGATAACAAAATCTCGAATATCTCCAAAACTATATATACCTAATGACTTACCTTATACGAACTAATATCTCAATTTTCGTGAAAATTGCAGTTGCTAAGAAAAACAAAGTCAAATTTAGATTCAGCATGAAAATGTCTTCCAGGATCTTTTATGCAAGATACTATTTTGTTTATAGTCTGAGAATGTGTATATTTTCATTGCTTTATATGAAAATAAAAAATGGTGTACTAAATTAAAACTAGAATATCTCAAAAAGTGTACGGGCCAGGAAAAAAATGAAATGATTTTTTTTATAATCACCTACTAACTAGTAACTCAAATCGTTGACGCTAGGTTTAAAATATGACTGAACGCCTCCATACATAGTTTCAGTATATATCTTTTAAATTATAATAATTGGACTCTTACGTCACTTACGATATATAAGAGTCATAGCATAAATAATGTGCACGTGCATACGAGTACACCAGCTAATTTTTGTTGACTACCTAATTATATTATTTGGACCTGGTGCTTTATTAATGTGAGCTAAACAAAAATATCCAGTACAGAATGTTCTAATCATAATATTTGTTTCAGATTCAGCGTACACGGAGAGATACATGGGTCTTCCCAATGTCACCGATAACTATAAGGGGTACGAAGAAGCAGATGTAAGTCGAAAAGTATCTTTGTTAAAAGATAAGATGCTGTATCTGGTTCACGGATCCGCAGATGATAACGTGCACCTTCAGCAATCTATGGCATTAGTTCGAGCACTTGCAGAGTCTGGAACGTTATTCCGACAACAGGTATATATGAATTATACTCGTATTATTGTTAGTCTTTATAGCACGAATGCACCGCTAATTTCTTTGTAGAGACCATTATTTTAACCCGATTTAATATTAGACCGTGTATTATTTACGTACGTAAATTTCCTTATTACAGTACATAAACTTACGGTATACAAAATTATAATGTGTTACGGATGCTCACATCATATAACCTTAAAATAAAAGCCAAATTTGATCTTTGTAAAATTATAAATGTACAATATTTACATAATGTATTCTTACACAGGTATATCCAGATGAAAGTCACAGCCTTGGAGGCGTTAAGCGACATTTATACAGAAGCATGGGCACGTTCCTTGAAGACTGTTTCCGGAAGCAGGTTCCCCCGGAACAAAAAGCCGGATTGAGAAATGGTGGTAATATAGAAGAATAAACACTGGCGTGATTGTTAAAAGTTTTACCATTAATATTTCAATGTTTTATTTTGGAGAACATCACTTCCGTTACACAACTCGGATGCAGCAATGACTTTCTGTTTTACGGTATTTTAGAGCAGAGTTCCTAGAATGGAAACACTAGCAATACCTTCCAGTGCAATCATATTCTCGTTTGAATTTTATTAAGTGTTGTTGAGTAAACAATTAGCGATAGACGTTAGATAACAACAACCCCTCTCCGTGTACATATGTAGTTAGGTAGATATTATGAAACCACCTCAGCTCGACGCGACTCAATCCACCACTCATTTGAATATTTCCTTGAATGTTGACATCAGCGGCGACACACCGCTGCGGTGTATTGTGATGTCAGTGCCAAATTTTGACTATTTTTCGAATGGATGTCGTACACTTTTACACTAACAATTGTTAAAACACCGATTGTTAACGAATACTCCCGAATGTACCTACGATCGTGTTTTAGTAAACACATACGATTTCATGTTACCGAGAGGGTGGCGCAGAGTCAAGAGACATTTAAAAATGCTCTGTTCTCAGAAGGACTACAGATGTAATGCAGTGTCTTCCACAATCTTCATAATTATAAAAAAACTCGCTATACGACATTTTGATCTAAATATCTATTGGTGACAGCGATTTTAACTTGACTTATACATCACTTCAGCTCCTATGTCATGTCTGGACAATTTCTGTACAAACGTTCTTTGAAATATCCCAAAACAAAAAATCTAGAATCATAAGAACAGGGAAATGTATTTGTCAGGGAGCTTTTGTTAATGTGAAAGACATCGTACTGCAGCTATGGAATACCATCTTTTTAATTTTGTCTACTACACATAAAATGGTATAAAATTTTCACTTTTTAGCGTTCAATTAATTCCCCTAACCCACACCCTTCGGACAGGAGAAATGTGTCATTCTTAATATTCACATAGTTTTTATTAAAGTCTAACAGTTAAACAGCGTAGAGTAACTGAGGGAGACCTTGTATTTTTTACCTACCATACAGTTAGATTTCCTAACCTCCACCTGTCGGACAGGGAGGCGTGTCTGTTGACTCTGTGCCAACTTGTATATCATGAACAATTTGCAGTGATAAAATAATAGGAATGTACACATAAAGTTTATAATTTTGCATTTTGGTCCGTATCATGGTGAGCAATGTAGATCAAATGAAAGTTGTATAATCGCCATTAGAAAGCGTGAATATAATGTTATAATTCAGTTAACCGGATATACAATATTTTGTACATATGAATTGCACACCTATAGTTCAATGAAAATAGCCGTGTTTATAACCTCAAACAAGAAAGTAGTGTTCCTGTATATATTCCTCTTACTTAATTATCTGCATCATTTGTTTGAATATTTGTGACGCAATGTGATTCACACAAGTGCGCATTAACTACATCGTTACCATGAAGATCTTTTACAAAGAAAAAACCTTTATGGTATAAACACCCTCGTGATTGTGAACAACAACTGTCGCATCAGTATTAAATAAATATACTGCAATAATACATGCTACACATATTGTTTCAATCTAAATATAATTCAGCTCAATAGATTTTAAAGTTGTTAATTACTGTACGTATCTTCCACACAAAATAGTAGTCTAAACCTACAAGAATTCATTGTTTTGAATAGTGTTACTATTATATGAATTCTAGAATGAACTGCACAGTTTATATGAATATAAATTTATTTTAACTGACTGTAGCCATTAAAATTACTTGCGTACACCATGATCTTTCGATTACCCTTTATAATATTTAATATAAAGCATAGGTATACTATTTATTTTTCAAGTTAATAATTGGATGGCTACAACGTTTCATTAGGAATGTATCAAAATAAACACAAATTTCTATTTTATTAATAATATGCTAATAATAGTTTATTGTTTTAATTTTACATATAAATGTATTGATCATTATTCCCTAATTATAATTCATTTTATCTTTATGACCACTAATAAGAGATACATAATTGCAGGATAAAGTGTGCAGTTCTTTATAATTACTTGTATACGCTCTAAACAAACACCAATGCTTCAGTAATAAAATATAAAGTCCTTAAAATGAATGGAGTCAAGAATTATCCATAGTACTTGTTATCTTTATAGTTGGATAATTATAATAATTTGTTTCTATGTTTAGTTCGTAACTACATCCTTTTAAGGATTCTGTATATGCAACAATTTCAGCAAAGGCTGAAACACAAATATTTATTATTGGCCTTAAAATTTCAATGAAATATTAATAACTGTCTGTCATAAATATTTAATTATTGCTATTGTAGGTAACATATATTTGTTCCATTTGAAACGGTCACATACGAGTAGTTACAAATGTTCAAAAACATATCTGAATAGTCCTCTAATACTATTTTACTCATTACTGAAATTGAATTTTAAAAGAATAAACTATTGCAGTTTTAATTCACTAATTTGGACATGTAATACCCATCTGATATTAAGCATTGATTGATGTGAACAGTACAACATTTTCAAAGATAACTGTTCATTTTGAGTGATGTTTAAAATTTAGTAACGTGATACGTACATTGTTAAGTAGACCTGTGTGGTGTCGCAAAGTATAATTAGAATTTATTACAACTGTACTTGCATTTATCATTTTTGATCAGTAATTGTAATCATATAATGTAAGAGACCAACCTGACTCTGTAATATGTACGAGCTCGTATTTTGAAAATATTTGTGATTTTTATAAAATGCATTGATGTGCCGCCATTTTATAAAGACAACGGCTATTTACTGATCAGAATCAGTACATTCAGATTTACAATCAAACATTCTCAAGTAAATATCCGATATATCGTCAGCAATTGTATATAGATATGTATGTATAATAGGATAGAATAAAATGAATTATTTATAAAATGGCGAAATACAAATGCACTATATTTAGATTAGTATAGATTTTTAACATAGTCTAAATTTATAATAAGGGTCCAAGATATGTAGATTTGTGTCTAGCCATACACATTGGTAGATTTTCCCAAAATATGCGTATTCAAATTCTAAAAACATAATAATTATTACAACAATATTGTTCGAAATATGCAACGTATTTCAATTGAAAAGCCAATGGTACAGTATGTTTTAAGTCCGTAACACGCATATCTGACCATTATAATCTAAGGTTCTGCAAAAATATGAAATCTACCAATGTTCTTTTCATAGTAGTGATAGGATGTAGGGAATACTTGTGCGTATCTAAACTACGTGGTTTTCTCCAGCAATAATACTGTCTATCTCAGTTTAAGTGAATACCGACCATTGGTTTTCATTTTATACATATTATACTTCATATTTACCATACGTAATAATTGTATAATAGCATACAAATATACATAAAAACGTAGGCAGAACTTCTTCAAAACTATTAACAAATTCCTCAGAGCAGTTTTGTTCTACACTGTATGCAATATCTACATTGTAAATTGAATTATAAGATGGAGAAAGTAATGGAAAATAGAACATGATCACTGGTTTATGAAAAATAGAAAGCCTTTCATGTGAAATGTTTCGATAATCGTATAGAATATGAAATGAAATAACTAACTGTGAAGTTTATATTTTCAAAAAGACACTTTTCGATTCAGATTTAAATAACACACAGTATATGAATATAGAGTGCATTATTTTAACACTAGTAGTAAATATGTAAATTGATGAATGTGTAGCTCTTTGATTAAATAACTCTGTGAACACAAAAATACAATTGATATTAATGTTAATAAGGTCCTTGTACTAAAGCGTTAATAAATTATTGTGTCCTAGCATATACCTACAATTATTAAATTATAAGCATTAAAATAGGATACAAAATCAATCATTATGAAACTTGCATGGTTATTTACAAATAAATTACATAGTTAAATTACTGCACTGTCAGTTCTCTGTTTTTTTACTACCGGCAAAACTTATAATAATAGGGAATTAATCATACATTTTCTTTTACTTAATTGTTAAATATTAAAAAAAATTATCAATAGAATGTATTTGTGATGTATCCCTTAAATCTAATAGTAGTAACTTATACTTATTTTCAGTAAAATATAAACAATTTAGTATGTTTATTGAAATGTGTGCTGAAATTATAATTATAGAAATTTTAACTGGACGTTGAAATGTCATTAAATTATATATTGTTATATCCTTCATAACATGTAGTTTTTCGGTTCATCAGTTAGCAGAAATATTTTGTGCTTAAGATAATCACTATAAAAATAAGAATGAACATTAAGAAACAGAATTAAATAAACTAATAAAGTTTTGTTTTGCTGGTGCAAGGATACATAAACATTGACTGAGATTGGTTTCAAAGAGTGGATTTCCAAAATGTACATGTATTAAATATTAAAAGTTCTACGCAAGTGCAAACTCGAATTGTGTATACATATTAGTATGCAAGTACCATATTTATTTATTTAACTCTTTGAACTGGCTCTCAAATGACTTCTCACAAATTATAGCCTTGAATAGTTATTAATTCATTTGATTGTCTTTAATGTGTTTTTAAACTTTGTATTTAGAATATATCTTAATTTATCCTTGATGGTTGTTAACATATACTACTATTACTAGAAAATATTAAAATGCATTAATAAATATATAATTGTTTGATCATTCTTCTGTTCACACTCCTGGTGAGCAGACGTGTTTTTCGTGCGCGCTAGTAGCAAGCAAGTCGGTCTAATTAAGCCAATTAAGAGGATTATAAAACCTGTTTGTGTTCGTCTCACTTCAAATTTAATTGATTTTGTGTGGACTTAGAAAAATTTTCTAAAAAAGTGTTGTGTTATTTACTGTTTGTGATATAAATCTGTGTTTTTTGTGCGGTATTGTACGTTTTCGTGTGACTGGTGATGGCTAGTGGCGAGTATGGTGAGGGTGGTGACCCTGGTCCCCCTCAAAACCTCGCAAAAAACAAAGAATTATGCAGGAGACGGATGGACCAGTGCCCCGGTTCCTGATAATTAAAAATACAAATGGTGGTAATTTCGAAAAAGTGAGTCCTTTTTTATTGAACAAAGCGTTATACGGATTAATTGGTGAAGTTGCAAGTGTCAAACAAATTAGAGACGGTATCTTGGTTGAATGTAGCAGTGCTAAACAAGCCCGTAGGTTGCTAGAAGTGAACAAGTTTTGTGATTTTTCGGTGACAGTGACTCCTCACAATTCACTAAATATATCGAAGGGAATAGTAACTTGTCGTGACCTTCTCAACTGCACAGTAGAGGAAATACATGACGAGTTAAAGTTGCAAGATGTAATCGAAATGAAGCGAATGAAGAGTCGTCGAGATGGAGAACTTAAAAACACATCATCACTCATTCTAACATACAATCGACCTACACTACCAGATAAAATACGTGCAGCAATGTACAGCCTCCCCGTACGTGCATATATTCCCAGTCCGATGCGATGCTTCAAATGTCAGCTGTTTGGTCACACTGCTTCTCGCTGCAATAAAGAACAAATTTACACATGCGGTAACGCTGTGCACGAAGGCGTATCTTGCTCTGAGCCATTCAAATGTGTGAATTGCCAAGGAAATCATTTTGCTAGTTCCCGAAATTGTCCGGTATATAAAGAAGAGTGTGCTATTGTCGAGTACAAGACACTAAACAAATGCAGCTACATTGATGCTTGGAATCACATTAAGCGTAGCACTCCACGTGTCCATACATCATACGCGCAAGCTACATCCAAGCCAATAGCTCCTGTTCCTAATGTAAGTGACATAGCTACTCTTCTTATACCGCAGATAAAGCAAATGATCGAAGACGTTTTCAAGGCAAATTTTGCAGCAATATTAAAAACTGTCATACCAACGTTTACGACTCCTTCAACACCTCTTTTAAATGAAAAAATGAATATAAACACGTCCAGCACCAAACCAACAACCAGTAACGTCATTACGTCTCGTATCCCCTCAGTAAGCAACCAGCAAATCACTCCGAAACCAACGACTCGCTCTGAGACTTATGCAAAGACTCAGACACTCCCACAACCTGGTAACACAGTTACCAACATGGACCCTGAGTCCACTGATGCTTCTGTGGACGGAGCAGCCGTAGCAGAAGCACGTAAAAATAAAGACCGTCGAGGATGGATCAAGGGCAAACCGCGTAAAGCCGGTCTGTCTGAACCACCCTCGTAATAATTTTCTTCTTCTCTTTACATCTTCTCGTACTATTTTCTATGTTCTCTACTTGTTTAATACTAGAATTAAACAAGTCAGCTATACTACCTAGCATTATCTCATACTTTCTTTTCTATCTTCTTTATCCAGTGGAACTGCAATGAAATAGTCAATCATTTACCTGAACTCAAACTTATAATAGCTGACCTTAATCCATGTTGTGTATGCATTCAAGAAACGCATCTCAAACCACTCGAGCCATTTCATCTCAACGGATTCAA
>JAGJTL010005993.1:77189-88080 GCA_022063505.1 Calosoma granatense | reverse complement strand
ATATATATATATATTCATTTCTAGGTCTCCTAAATACACTTTTACTAATTTTATGAATATCTATGAATATTATGTACATATGTATCAGCCATCAATTTTTTCTTCAATGTTTTTTCGAATTATGATAAATACCTTACTTTACGTAACAATATTCATGTATATCATCACGAATTATCAAATTATATGGCGCTCACATTAAATTTTTTTAAATACGTAATTATAACTTGAAGGACATCTACCAGACCGTGGCCAATAACTATGGCAGTACATATAAATATTTGATGAACAGAATTCATATATTGCACGCAAAGCCAAGTAATTCATTTTTAAATATTTGTTTTTACCTATTATTAAAAACGAGAATGGGAAAACATATTTTATTGTATAAATCCTATATAGTTGCAATAAAAAACTTACACCACACAATTCCAGTAGACGACATAAAAATTGCATTAGAAGAAAAGGGATTTGAAATTCGCAATGTGGTGAACTTGCGTAGCTGCAAAACTAAAGAACCGGTACTTGTATTCTTTCGTGGACCAGGAACCAAACGAAAATAACAAAAAAATATATAATAATAATAGAACCACCACGAAAAAAGAAAGAAATTCCACAATGTCTTCGATGTCAAGAATACGGGCATACAAGAACATATTGCATCAACCCATACTACTGTGTTAAATATGCAGCAAATCATCCAAAAGGAAAATGTACAAAAAGCAAAGGTACTAGTGCAAAATACGTACTATGCGAAGGCCCACATCCAGCAAACTACAAAGGTTGTGCCGCATATAGAGCACTTCAGAAAACAAGAGGTAAAACAATCTATCAAAAGAAATTACATAATACTAACAAAAATAATGAGCATACACTAAGCCAATCAGTAAATGAAGACCTATGTTTTGCGCAAGTAACAAAAGGAATAGGAAACAAAATACATAACCCAACAACACATGACAACAATGACATCTCATGGACACAGTTCTTCAATAAATTTGAAACAATGTTTAACCAACTTATGAATCAAAACGGTACGATTATCAATCTATCCTCCACTCTTATAAGTCATTAAGAATAGCATTATGGAACGCCAACGAACTGGCCCAACATCACCAAGAAATTGAATTATTCCTAAACCAATAAAAAATCGATATATTACTGATATCAGAAACACATTATACTGACAGAAATTGTTTCAAAATATTTAAGTACAAAGTATATTACATAAATAATCCTGATGGAACTGGCCATGGAGGAACCGGAATAATAATTAACGAAAAAATAACACACTCTGAAATTGAAAAACATGAAAAAAATTATCTTCAAGCAACCAACATTAAGATAATGGACACAAATGGATCACTAGTCATAGCAGCAGTATAGTGTCCCCCAAGACACACGGTAAGGAAAAATGTATTTATAGAATATATCCAAACTTTAGGAGGCAGATTCATAGCGAGTGGAGACTATAACTCGAAACATCCTCAATGGGGTTCGAGACTTATAAATCCTAAAGGCAGAGAACTTCAGCAAACTATGACAGCAAAAGACTATAAGCATATCAACACAGGCAAACCGATTTACTGGCCTACGGACATAGTTAAAACCCCAGACCTACTCGATTTCTTCGGTACTAACAGAATATCATGAAACTACATACATGCAGAAGCTAGCTATGGTCTTTCATCGAATCACTCATCGATAATACTCACCACGAGTTTAACAATTATAATCAAAGAATAAAGAACCTCCCTATGCAATATGAAAACAAAGCGGGATCTATTTAGTAGATATCTAAACGAAAAGATCGGTCGCAAAATTCCACTGAAAACAGCAAACGATCTAAACGAAGCTGTTGACGACATAACAACAAACATACTAAACGCAGTACAACAATCTACACCACCGATTAAGGGAAGAATGGAAAATGTCTCAAAATATCTAAAATACACAAGTTAAAATCAATGAAAAAAGGAAAGCTAAACGTCAATGGCAATTAATGAAACATTTAAGTGATAAAAATTAATTAAACAACTTATCAACGGAACTAAAGAGACTGCTATGTAAAATCAGAAACGAAAGACGACTACTCACTATGGGAAGCCACGAAAAAACTAAAAAGGCCGAAACAACATATACCGCCAATCTACAAAGAAGACGGAACATGGACTAGAGAAGATAAAGAGAAAGTGGATGTATTTGCCAGAACATCTTTCTAAAGTCTTTAAACCTAATCCACCAACAACACCAAATGATGAAGTAAGCGATATTTTACAGTATTTACATTCTCCATTACAATTATCTGTACCCATCAAACACTTTTCACCTAGAGAAATAGAAAACGAAATTAAATTTTTGAACAATAAAAAAGCTCCTCGATACGATTTAATAACTAAATTACTAAAAGAACTACCAAAAATATCAGTTGATCGATCTCTTTACTCCCTGTGCTGTCAAAACTTTTAGAGAAATTACTACTCAAGCGACTAAAAGCTTTTATCGAAGACAACAATATAATTGCAAAACATCAATTTGAATTTAAAGAGAAGCATTCTCGACTAGAACAGGTACATCGAGTAGTTAATACAATAGAAAATAACTTCGAGGAACACAAAATATGTTCTGCTGTGTTTCTAGACGTAAGTCAAGCATTCGATCGCGTATGGCATACAGGTCTTTTGTATAAAATCAAAAGAAACCCCCCACACGAATATTATCTTTTGTTAACATCCTATTGAATGAAAGATTCTTTCATGTGACCTACGAGGGCATATTTTCCAACCTGTAGCCTATAAAAGCAGGAGTACCACAAGGAAATGTACTTGGACCAATGTTCTACCAGATATTTACTGATACAGCAATACTAGCATCGCACAAAAAAATCAACCGAAGCATCAAGAATACTACAAGGAGCTCTAAACAACATAGGAACGTGAGCACAAAAAATGGAGAAAAAATCAACGAAACCAAGTCAACACATGTCGTATTCACTACAAAATATGCTAAATACCCAGAAGTTAAACTGAATGACCAAACCCTAATGACGACGATCAATGACGTAAAATACCTAGATATGTACCTAAACAAAAGACTAACTTGGGTGAATCACATCAAAACTAAAAGAGAACAACTTAATATTAAAACAAAAAAGATTTACTGGCTGTTAGGACACACACGGTCCAGTTCGGTTCGACAATTCAGATAAATTTTTCATTGAAGATTATTTTTTATAAATCATTACAATAAAACCTAATCCGTAAAATTTAAAAATTATAAATTACATACAATATTTAATATGAATATTTCGTCATTCCCCAAAGGTTAAAAAACAAGAATAACTTATATTAACTAATTTATTAATTAAAGAAATATCACACTGGTAGCTAATTAAAATAATTAAACAAAACATCTAAAATTACACATATTGTTAGAAAAGACTAGTTTACAATAACCGGTTTAAACCGGTTCGTATTTTCGGTTCGGTTCAATTATTTAGCCCTATATAAATGGTTCAGTTCGGGTTCGCAGTTCAAGTAATAGGACCGGTTCAGCTCGGTTTTAGTTCAAGTTCCGGTTCGGTTTGCAGCCCTAATAATGTTAGATGTAAATGTTAACCTATTGTTATTATTTTTGTGGTAAATTAATAATGAAAACAATCATGAGTTAAAATTATATATATTTAAACTGATATTGTAACAAAGCAATACATTTGGCCATAAAGCGCTGAGTCTTACGGTCGTAACGTAATATGCCAATTAGAATGGGCCGGGGTTTGTTTATATTTATAATATAATAAACGAGAAAATTACGCTACATTTGTTTATAAATCTTTATGGTTAAATTTGATAAGCTAGCCCGTCTTGGCGGCGACCTGGGAAATCGTGACGCAACACACGATTCCCAATACGCGCGTCATTGTGGCTTGCCATTAGACCCAGTTATCCTTTGCAGTGCATAATTTTACAATTTTTATTAATAAAACAAAGAAATATGTATCGTATTGCGCAAAAAACTATTGTAATAACATCAGTAAAGGCATAACGCATAAATAGAATGCCCATTAAACATTAATATATCATTAAAAAACACTCTGCGTTGTTTTAACAAACAATTTGTTAAAATAAAACCCACATAATATTTTATAAGTGAGTTTAAATTTCCCACCAAAAGTCCAAGTTCATTTATGAAATTCAGTAATAATTGGTATTCATAAATAATTGTCAATGTACAATGAAAAAGAAGCAATAATATAAGTACAAAATATTCCAGATGGTTTAAACGATCATGTTTTTATAAATTCTATTAGTAAAATGTGTCACCAAAGTGAAGTTTTCTTGTCATTTCATTTCTCAATGTTGGCACTACTCGTATTAAACTTACGTTACTCCGCCGGACGCATCAGAACGCAGGCCATCTTGATTGAGAGGCCAATTTGAAAATTCAAATATATCAATCGAAAAAAGTGCATATTTTAAAAATTAATAATAATAATACCAAGGAAATAGTATTTAAACTGTGTATATTCAGTAACTGTTTAATATAAAATGTAAATTTAATGATTTTGGTATATTTTTTGAATTTATTTATTGTTTTCCGTGCATTATATATGCTGAAATTGAACATGAATGTAGGGGACATTAATTTATAAAGGTATATCCTTTAAAACAAGCTTCTGTTGTTTATTAAAACAATTTATTAATATAAAACAACGCAGAGTGTTTTTTAATGATTTATTATTGTTTAATGGGCATTCTATTTATGCGTTATGCCTTTACTGATGTTATTACAATAGCTTTTTGCGCAATACAATACATATTTCTTTGTTTTATTAATAAAAATTGTATAATTATGCATCGGGTCTAATGGCAAGCCACAATGACGCGCGTATTTGGAATCGTGTGTTGCGTCACGATTTCCCGGGTCGCCGTCATGACGGGCTAGCTTATGAAATTTAACCATCTTTATAAAGAAATTTTCATGATGTTTAAGACTTAATAGTTCAACTGTCTAGCTTATGTTTACATTTAGTGTTACGGGAGGAACCCTCTCGTGGAGATGCATGTGAAAAAATACCCCCACTCTGTAATTATTTGATGTCGAATTTTGCTTTCTTTATGTAACAGACTTTACCTTCAATACTAGATTACTTCAAATATCAATTTAAAATTCTGTTGAAAATTTCGTCTAGAAAAAAATTATATCAAAATTTGAAGTTAGTTACCCGCGTAGTATCGCGTTAAAATTCTGCATTATTGTACTAGTTCACGCCTCCTTAGAGGTGACGAGACATTAGGCTCCGTCTAGGTTTAGTGGAGTCGGAGGTAGATCTTATTTGACACTAAATATTAATGATCTGATTATACTCACACATTGACATTAATTTGGGCTCCACGTATTTTAAATATGCCTCTCTACTCGTTACAATTAAAACACGAAAAACTGTAACGACATAATATGTACTTGATAGGAGACAAATAAGTTTGATGTACCATAAACATGCTATAAGAGGCTTGATCAAATAATACTAGGATTACTTCATATTTAGTAAGCGGCGGAGGAAAATAGTGATGAGGTATTATAATATATTCATTTGTGAGTTTCTTACCATTTGGTTTCGTATAAAAAGTCATTTCGTTTGAGAGTTATAGTGGTTTTTGTAATTCAAGAACAATGCATTTCTGTGATGTTTTGTTATAAACTTGGTAAGAAGGCGACATAAACATATGAATTTTCTAAAACGGCCTTCGGAAAAGATGTTCTTTGTCGGATTATGTGTTTTCAGTAGAAACACTGGATTCTGCAAGACCGAAAAAAATTCAACAAGTGAAGTCAAATGTGAAAGCCATAATCATTACATTTTTCGATTACCAAGGAACTGTTGTTGAAACGGTTACGTGAATCAATAACGAAGAAGCGGCGTGAAATTTAAAGAAATGAATCGTGGATACCATGGTCTCATTCTTCCCTATTATTTAGGCAGTATTTGTTGAAAAACTAAGTTACCCTTATTCCTCGCCATTTAGTTAATTTCCAAAATTAAAAAACTCGTTAAAAGGACGCCGTTTTCAAAAGTTTGAAGAAATAAAAACAAATTCGCAGGCTGTCCTAAACGCTAATGCTAATGCTTCCAGAAGTCAAAACGGCGCTGGCAGCGGTGTATACCTGCTATAGGGGACCATTTTGAAGATGAGTACTTAAATTTTACATTTTTTTATAAATATAGTTTTAATACTGTAGTCCGGGTATTATTTCATCAAACCTTGTATTGCAAAGAAAGAAATGGAGATAGTACGTTTCCAATTAGCGTACATATCGACTGTTTATGCTCATATCTTAAAATGTAGATTGTTAGTAACTTAACCCAGTACAAGACGAGGTTAAAAAAGAAAGGTAATTAAGGTAAAACAACAAACGAATAAACTCATACTAAATTAAATCTCCCCTCGATACAGTGTATCCGGCGGCTTACTTCGGGATCTGTCACAAGAGCAGCATACAGAGAAAAATTGAAATTCTTAATAACAAAATTTGCCATACATTGCGGTTTTGAGAACAAACGATCTTTACACTGAGACCACTGGGTCGTAAGTTGCAACAGGAGATGTTAGTCAAGGTAAAGCCCGATGGGCTTCACATTTACTACACAATCACGCTGAGACGCGCCCGCACGGTACTGGGACGAACTAACCCACAATTGCAGAAAGTGAACTCCACGTGCTCGGGAAACCATGAGTGGAAACGTTCAGCACTGGTATAGTTTATGCACCCTCGATACAAGATTTAAAACAGTGAAAGGAAACTTAACTGTCTCTGCGCATCTGGCCTTCGGATTAGGTTCGTCAAGTGGGGAGGGAGGGCACAGATAAGCCCCAAAGCAAAACCGTGGACAGCGGTAATAATGGAGGCGGAGGTTTAGACAGTCTGTAGTGACCTTATCAAAAACGTCATAAAGATCATCATCAATAACCTGGGTAGTATCGAAAGCCTACAAATGAAAACGGTAACACTGCAAAACGGGAGATTTAAACGTTACATGTTTATAATTACATTCACATCTTTCGTATTAGTATTTAACGTATTTCTCTGTAATGTAAAACATTGTAAACTAATTTCGTTTAACAATTTATAATTAGTGGCTTTGTCTTACAACTGATCAGTGTTACTACGGCTGTTCTGCTTTGTTACAATATTTATTGGTCATTATAAACTACTCATCATCTCATTAATTTGTTTTCTATTAAAAGTGAAATTTGTTGATACAATATGCTGTAACGTTTTGTTTTTGGCGCACTACGTTTATGACTGTCTGCCGTGACATGCACGCGTTAGAATCGGCCAGTTAACAAGCATACGGCGTTAATTTTTCGGCAAGCAATTAAGACACGGTCTTCTTGTGACCACGGACTCAGAACTGAACACATGTTTACGTTTGATTTTCTGTACTAAAATATAACTTTTATTGAATTTCTGCGTATCACAAGGTTTCAAACACTACGATTAGTTTGGCGTCTCGTTAGCTCGAAATACTTTGACTCAACGTTTTTTACTTTGTAGAAACGTTTTTTTTTGTTTAACTCTGAAATAAATATAACATATTTTTAATAAATTAATTAAATATAAAGTTTTTACTTTTGTTTATGCCGTATCCAACCCTCTGCACTAGTGCACCCCAGCAAACTACGGCTAGCTAGGGCTTTCTAAAACCGATTTTCTAAAACCGACTAACACTAGTATAAACGCTTAAGAAATTCCGAATAATATCCTATACTTATTATAGTTAACGACTAATAGAAACGACTGAAATCTCGAATTAAAGAAAATTTAGTTCAATATTAACAATACCACCCATAAATCAACTGGGAGAACACCGACGAAAAAAAAAAGAGTGGGGCAGACGCTTGGGAGATTAATACAAATCCCTCGGGGTCGAGAGAATGGCCGAATGTAAGGGATTAGTTATGTTATTATGTCGAGGTATCGATAAATAAATAGTGATTTACTTGGATTAAGTGAATAAACATGGCGAGTTATGGAGACGTCAGTAGGAAGGTAACACGTGAAGTAAGTGTACCAGCGGACGTGTAGTTGATCCGTTATATTACCAGTGGCAGATAATAAGGTGGAGCACCGATACTTGGAGATTGATACTGTGTTTTAATACTAGGTACCTGCTAGTCGTAGGATATAGTGTGGGACCAGTGGGTTCCTGTTAGTAGACTCTAGTGCAGGAGCTACTAGAGGTAGATCGGGTCCAATCGTGTTCTATCGCTACTACTACTTTCAATGAGGAATATACAGAAGAATGGAGTTTTATAAAAAAGAATGCAATGAAAATGAAACGAAATGTGGGCTACGTAACGTTTACATAGAAGGGGACAGCATTGCAGAGAGTGTATTAACAACAGTATATCATATTGTACGCGATCATCAAACATTTCTTACGGCGGACTATATTAATAATTTATTTAGTAAGATTTTTGCCGAGTCAAAAATTACACAAGAATTTTCAAGTGTTAATTAAGCAAGTATTGGCATCAGACTGCGAACATGAACTTGAAAGTGATTTAAGAAATGCTAGCATATCCACGGACGCAAATAATCATAATGCAACAAAAATGTTCCCCTTGATCGTTCGTTACGATTCTAAAGAAAATAGAATTCAAGTCTTAAATTTAATGGTCAATAGTTTCAAAGAACTTGATATCAATTCTAGGAAATGTATCGCGTACGGAGCCGATAACTCTAATACAAATTTTGGGGGATGGAACAAAAAAAAATAACGTATTTTTTACATTGTCGGAAAATATTAACAAAAATACATTAGATATGTGCACAGTCCAGAACAGAACGGTTATCATATGACGTTGAAGTTATTGCAGTAATTTTTTCTCTTTTTTCCATGTATACAGAAAAATTAAAAAATTCTGTGATTCCGTCCATATATAATATTCCACTTTAATTTCACATTCCAAAACTAGATGGTTAAGCTTGTCTAAATCTATTCAAAAAATTATTGAATTGTATGAGGAGCAAAAATCTTTTTTTTTTAGCCGCCGATTATTTTACAACAATTTTTCCAAATCCTATTACCGAGTTATCTTTTATTAATCCATAACTTTGTATCTATTTTTGATACATAAATTCTCAAAATTGAGAAGTGTAATATTGTAAGAGAGCAAATTTTGGTTACAATGTTTTATATTAGTGATACGGTTAAATTCTTAGCCAGCAATCAACATACGTAGTTAATTTCATAGAAATATTGTATCAACCGAAAACGATATGGAGGATGCCTTATTGTCGCGCCTTCAGTCAGCAAAAGACGGGTAAATCATTCCCTTATTCTGTAAGAATTCGTTAGAGCATAACTATTCGTTATCAAACGATTTTTCGTTATCATAACGATTTTCGTTACATTCGTATTCTGTAAGAAGGAAATCGATATTGCATAACGAAAAAGCATAACGATTTTCGTTACCAGTTGTCAGTTTATAACGAAAGAAAAAAATTGTCATCATACCACTTATATGTTATACTGAACACAAAAGAAAAGAAAACTATTTGTATATTGAGTTATATGAAGTGTAAATTTATATAGAAACTTGACTGTATTGGATGCTAGAAGATCAACAGCAATTCCAAATGTGCAAAAAGTAAAATCATATTTTCAAACACTTTTAACAATATGCTAACATGCTACATTTACAGCAGGTGTTAATAGCGTTGCACTTTTTTGCACATGGAAGCTATAAAAATCAGCTGGCAAGGATTACAATGTAGCACTCAGTCAAGCATCCGTTAGTAGATGTATAACAATTGTCAGTAGTGCCGGTACAGAAAATTTAATGGGAAGACGCATTAATTTCCCCACAACAGATGTTTCAAAAAATTTTATCAAAGAAATGTATACTTGAATATTAATAATCGAATAATCTTTCAATGCCAATTCGTATTTTATTTTTAGATTTTATCAGAAACATCAATTTGTATAAAAAAGTACTTATCATGTAACAAAACAAGACACAAGAAGACAACTTTGAACTGTCCAACTACAACGACAAGATAACAGTTGCCTGTTTTCAGTACCAACAACAAAAAAATTAAAAATGAATTTAACGATTTCGTTATATTGAATTTTGAAGGTCGCCGGTAACGAAGGGTTTTACAGAATACGAATATAATAATTTCATTAACTGAGATTTCGTTATCGAGTCTTAACAAAAATCGTTATAATAACGATTCGTTACATAACCGATTTACAGAATAAGGGGGTAAGAATGGACTGCAGCATGGGGGTCGCATCAAGGCCAAATCAGTGCCGTAGCACTAGAAATGTAGGTTGCAACAATGATGCGACACTGATCGCGATAATGATAATGACTTATTACTTACTTAAGGAGTAAATATGCTGAGACACAACTAATTTGCTAAAAGAGGGTAGCAAGTTGAGCATGGAGTTAGTTCCGTGAGGGAGTTAGTGAATTCAGTGAGAGAAGTGAGGAAGTTAGTCCAATTGGGTGAAATTCTGCTGGTCAACGACTAAAGGTCATCTTCAGGTACCAGTTCATCCGAAGTGGAACCACGACGCATTGTGTGTGTACAGTGATAGTGCAAAAAGTGCTGCTCAATCCTCATAGCAAAATTTACTTGTGTCCAATATGTGGCTCAACAACTAGCCACCAACCCCGACGGTAAGTTGTGTCTACCGCTCGACACAGTTAGCCAACCGAACTGTCTTCGAAAAGTAAGTGTTTATATTTAATTTGTATTTTAAATTGGACTAATAAATTGTATTAAAATAAATCGTGCATCGGCTGAGTTTAAAACCTCGTAAACTATCCATCTCACACTCAAAGGTCGAGCTCCCTATAATTAGTAAGGACATAAGATC
>JAGJTL010005991.1:112597-123909 GCA_022063505.1 Calosoma granatense | reverse complement strand
AGAAACGTCAAAAACTCATTATAAAATATTTTTTCTTTGATATCCTTATGTATTTTTTCAAAAATAAAACACAGAAAAATTTGTCATCGTTTTCTGTATAAGTGGGAAAATTTTGAAAAAAATTAATTGGAAAATAAAGGAGAAAAGAATAAAAACCGAAAAAAATTTGGAAAATTTTTTTTTCTCAAGAACTAAAAGAATTTTTGAAAAATAAAAACAGTAGGCACAACTAGACAATAATATGTATCTGCAAAAAAAAATTTCATCAAAATCGGTTGGATAGTCTAGGAGGAGATAGTGGAATAAAAAATCTCGTACGACGGAACGAGCGAACGAGCGAACAAGCGGACGACCGACATACATACGGTCACATGTAATAATAGTCATTTCGTGATCCAAGGGATCTGTCCAGGATTTCTGCGCAAAAATTTTTGAAATCGGATGATGTTACAGACATAGTACTGAACACTATAGCTCTTCGACAGGAGGTCGATGAGCTAATAAAGAACTGGAACAGGTAAACTGTTGGATGAACATGAACAAATTAAAATTAAATGTTAATAAAACAAAAGCAATGATTTTTGCTATAAATTCTAGATACCATGGCATATGTAATACGAACATTAATATATCTATAGGAAATGATCCTATAGAATTGGTTGAAAACGTTAAATATTTGGAAGTAATCATTGACCGGCAAGTTTGATCTTCAGGTAGAATATGTCTGTAAGAAAATCGCTAAAAAAATTAATTACGTGGCCAGAATATCCAAACATTTCGCAGTGTGGTGTTCTAATTCTGTATATAATACTATTGTGTTACCTCATTTTACATATTGTTCTATAATTTTGTTTATGATACAAAAGGACAAGGTTTATTTTATGTTAAAAGAACAAATAATGCTAGTACATCAGTTTGCTTATTTCATAAGGATTTGGATAACTACAATAAATTACCAGATGATATTAAGAAGACATCATTTATAAAAGAATTTAAAAATTAAATTTAAAAATGATACTTGAATTAGTTGTACTCTATCATTATAGTTATATTACCACTTTATTGTTTTAATTATGTAATTATATATTGTTCAGATTTTCTTTTTGTATATATATTAGCTTGGTTAAATAAATGACTTACTTTCTTACTTACTTATATCAGGATATTCTTCGATTCTACTTGGATAAAGGAGCTTCTGGATTCCGCGTGGATGCAATTTCTGTTTATTTGAAGATATAAGATTTTTAGATAATCGAAAAAAGGACCCTTCAATTTTCAACGACAAATTTATTTGACAAACACACTGAAAAAGATTTTGTAGTTAGGGTAATGATGACAGGAACTTACTCAACAGTGGAAAAGAATATGCGATTTTACGGAAACGTCACACACGACGGTGCAATTTTCAATTCAATTTTAATCTTATTACAGACTTGATAATTAATTTCAATGCTGAAGATTTTGTAAATGTAATAAACAAATGGTAAAACGATGTGCCTACCAACAAGACTGTAAACTAGGTGGTACGTTATATATCACTTAGCATTACTTCATTGAAATATAATCCTGTTTAAATATTATAGCTAAATATCCATTACAGACATCATGAAGCTACCCGTTTCGGATTAAACTGAGTAGACGGCTTGTCTTTGATGATGCTTGGAGTGGGTATTATATATAACGGGGAGAAAACTGGTATGGGGGTCGGATTTATGAATTAGGAACAAATTCAAGACCCTAATGCACTGAATATCGGAAAATAACATTATATGGAGTACACTTGAGATCCTGAGAGAACACCATACTACTGGAATGATTTTGTGAATAGTGGTTTTAATGAAACTGCATCGACATGGCTTCCAGTTAGTGAAAAATACAAACAAAACAATTTGAAAACTAAGCAAAATGTAGAAGACAGTCATAAAATATATAAAAACTAATGAAGGATCATATACCATTAATGTAGTTGACGATGTGTTTGTTTATAAATAAGGTACATGCATTAAAATTGCATGTATATAACATTTTTTTTTGAAAGAAGTAAAGAGAGAGAAAGAATGAAAAGTAAAGATTAACAAAGCATACCGGTAGTAACGATGGTAATGTGGAGCGTAACTACTTAAAGCTGACGAAAAAGTCCTGTAATTTCACAGAATTTTAAGATGTTGTTTATTTTGTCTCTGTCATTCGCTAGCATTTCTTCTAGTGTACCTTCAATGCCACAGACAAGCCGAGCGTTGACATGCAGCGGACAATCTATTAAAATGTGTCGCACTGTCAGTCTTGTACTGCAACTGTCGCACATGGGAGCAGGATTGCCAAAAAGCAGATGGGCATGTGTAACAAAAGTGTGTCAAATACGCAGGCGAGTTAAGAGTACCTGCTCGCGTCGGGTGACGGAACAGAGCAATTGCCATTTATCAACTACATGTTTTATATCCTTTAGTTTGCTGGTGGATAGATTCCACTCCTGCTGCCATGTAGATACACAAAACTGCTTGATAGCAGTCAGCACACCATCGGGCCTTACAGGATGACGCTCAACGTACTGACTATTAGCAACCTCATATGCAGCTTGGTCCGCGGAATGGTTTTCCGGAATACCAACATGCCCAAGTATCCACATAAATATGACATCTATATGCTGGTTATGCAAATCGTTCAGAACTTCGTGTATTGCCTGTATCATTGGGTCAGTGTTAAATCTACTGGAGACACCCAGAATAGCACAGAGCGAGTCTATAAATATAATCACAGAATTGTTATCCTCAGCGGATAGTAGACAATATTGAAGCGCAAAATAGATCGCATATAGTTCGGTCGTGTACACTGAGCATGTTGGTGATAGCGGATAGGAGTAGACTGCATCATTGGCGAAGAACGGACAGCCAGTTCCATTAGCCGTTTTCGACCCATCGGTGTAGATTTGTAGTGCCGTACTATAGTGCTCCAGGTGAGTATAGAATTCTTGGACATACATGACCTCAGGAGTGGAATCCTTTGACAGACGTGTCAAGCTCAGATTGGTGTGGACTGATAGATTACAACAAGGTGGAGTTCGTGGCACAAGACGCTGCATGACATTTTCTTGTCTTATCGGCATACTTTCCAGTTGCCGTACAAGTTTGATGGCCACAGAACACATTGCACTAGTACTGTTGCGATATACTTGGATTGCAGTTTGGTTATGAAATAACACGTTGAAGTTCAAATGTTGGGGCTTACAGAAAATGCCATTTGTGTATTTCATACCAATGCGTATGTATCTGAACTTCAGCGGGGCTATACCCGACTCGCAGCACAGGCTTTCAACAGGACTAGTACGAAATGCACCAGTGATCATCCTTATCCCAGTATTAAGAATAGCGTCCAGTTTTCGGAGGTGACAGTGTTTGGCGCAAGAATAAGCAATGCAGCCATAGTTCAATTTGGACTGCACCAGAGCGGTGAACAATCGCTGCAGGCATTCTCGATCGGCTCCCCATTTTGAGCTAGCCAGACACTTGATCGCATTGAACGACATGCGACATTGGCCCGAGAGATGCATTATATGTCGACACCATGTCAGGTAACTGTCGTAATATAGACCTAGAAATTTCACCACCGTATCGCTCTGCATCGGGGTACCGTACAACGTAAGCTCAGGACAGTCGTGTGGAGTACGTAAGCGACAGAAATCAACAGCTTTCGTCTTCTCAGCAGAGAAATGAAATCCACACGCAGTTGCAGCTTGAGTAACTGTGTCAACAGCATTTTGCAGACGGCGTTTACAAACATCAACAGAAGATGCGGTAGTGAAAATGGTCAAGTCGTCAACATATAAGCAATGGTCAACCGAGTTGGGAAGATTATTGGCAATATCATGTCACAGTGATGGTGGAACCTTGAGGAATTCCGTTTTTAAGAGTATGAGAGCTAGAGTACGTATCGTCAATACGCACTTTAAATGAACGATCACTCAGGAAGTTCTCAATAAATAGAGCTAAATTACCTCGCAATCCCCAGCCATGAAGCTTTCTTAAAATACCATATCTCCAGGTCATATCGAATGCTTTCTCGAGATCAAAGAATACAGCAACGAGGTGTTTGCGCTCCACAATACTGTTCTGTATGGCGTTGGTGAAATATACATGTAGATCAGTTGTTGAGTGCATCTTGCGTGAACCACATTGCCGCGGATCAATGAGCTGGTTTGATTCCAAGAACCAAACCAATCGCACATTGATCATGCGCTCATAGACCTTTGACAGGTGGCATGTCAAAGAAATAGATCTATAACTGGTGGGCTGTGTGGGATTCTTGCCAGGTTTCAATACGGGGATAATTATTGCTTCGCACCAAATATCAGGATATTTGCTAGATTGCCATATTCGATTGAGGTAACTCAATATACGTTCCTTCATTACCATAGGAAGATGTCGTAACATAGCATACGAGATGTTGTCCGGACCATCAGAAGTGTTGCCGGTATGCTTCAGTGCGTTCTGAAATTCCTCTATGCTAAATGGCCGGTTATACTACAGGTGCTCGTTCTGCGTATCAAAGTCGAGAGGTACCTCAACCGTGGCTTTAGTGCGCAAGAATTGCAGTGAATAATTATCCGAGCTTGATACAGACTCGAAATGATCCGCAAGTTGCTCAACAATATTGGTCTGTTCTGTATATTCCACGTTATCGACCAGGAGCATGGAGATTGTATTGAATTTCTGGTGACCGTTCATGTATCTAATTTTCTTCCACAAGAGGCTAGGTGGGTCTTCTGGTGAGATTGATGAGACGTACTCTCGCCAAGAGTTCCGCTTGGCCTGAATAATAGTACGCCAAGCTTGCGTTCGTGCTTTTTTAAAAAGGATCAGATTTTCAACGGACGGATTCCGTCGAAATATCCTTAAAGATCTCTTTTTAGATTGAATGGCAATGGGAACGTGATTATTCCACCAATGTACGGAGCGCTTTTGGGGGCGAGAAGATGTTCTGGGGATTGTGTCAGAAGCAGACATTAAAATACATTTGTTAATATCATGCAGTGAGGTGTTGATGTCATTCGATAATACCGGAGGTATTATCTTGTCTGTGAAGTTGTCCCAGTCAGCCAGGTCAAATCGCCATCTTCTGCGCAACACATGTGGTATAGAAGGAGAAGAAGTTTTAATTAAGATAGGAAAATGGTCGCTAGAATGGAGGTCGTCAAGAACTTCCCATGTGAGCTGTGATGCAACAACGGGCGAACAAAAGGCAAGATCAAGAGCTGAGAAGCTTCTGGATCTGGAATTAAAAAAGGTAGACTGCCCTGTATTAAGAATTACAACGTTATTGTTGTTGTCTAAGAAGTTCTCAATGATTTGCCCTCTGCTGTCTGTTTGCGAAGAACCCCATAATGTGCTGTGCGCATTGAAGTCTCCGACCAGAAAAAACGGTGGTTCAAGCTGCTGCATTAAACCCTCGATGTCATTCAAGTTCCACGTGAAGTTCGGAAGGTAAACGTTGCAAATTGTCATTCTCATAGGTGCGTAGATCTTAACAGCAACCGCTTGTAGTCTTGTCTGAAGATGACAAGGTGGGTGCGGCGTCCTAGAGTTCAACAATACTGCAACGCCACCATGTGCACAGGCACCGGGCACAACATCATGACGAATGACGTTGAATCCGTTGAGATAAAATGGTTCGAGTGGTTTGAGATGCGTTTCTTGAATGCATACACAACAGGGATTATAGTCAGCTATCAGAAGTTTGAGCTCAGGTAAATGATTAACTATTCCATTGCAGTTCCACTGGATAAAGAAGATGATAGAAGAAAAAGTATGAGATAATGTTATGTAGTATAGCTGACTTGTTTAATTCAAGTATTAAACAAGTAGTGAACATAGGAAATAGAACAAGACGATGTAAAGAAAAGAAGAAAATTATGACGAGGGTGGTTCAGGCAGACCGGTTTTACACGGTTTGCCCTTAACCCATCCTCGACGGTCTTTAGGTTTACGTGCTTCTGCTACGGCTGCTCCGTCTACAGAAATATCACTGGACTCGGTGTCCATGTTGGTAACTATGTTACCAGGTTGTAGGAGCGTCAGAGACTATATAAGTCTCAGAGCGTGTGGTTGGTTTTGGAGTGATTTGCTGGTTGCTTACAGAGGGGATACGAGATGTAATGACGTTACTGGTTGTTGGTTTGGTGCTGGACGTGTTTATATTTTTTTTTTCGTTTATAAGAGGAGATGAAGGGGTCGTAAACGTTGGTATGGCAGTCTTAAATATCGCTGCAAAATTAGCCTTGAAAACGTCTTCAATCAGTTGTTTAATCTGAGGAATAAGGAGAGTTGCTATGTCAGTTACACTTGGAACAAGAGCTGTTGGCTTGGAGGTAGCTTGCGCATATGATGTATGGGCACGTGGAGTGCTACGCTTAATGTGATTCCTTGCATCAATGTAGCTGCATTTGTTTAGTGTCTTGTACTTAACAGTAGCACACTCTTCTTTGTATACCGGACAATTTCGGGAACTAGCAAGATGATTTCCTTGGCAATTTACACATTCGAATGGCTCAGAGCAAGATACGCCTTCATGCGCAGCGTTACCGCATGCACAAATTTGTTGTTTGTTGCAGCGAGAAGCAGTGTGACCAAACAGCTGGCATTTGAAGCACCGCATCGGACTGGGAATATATGCACGTACGGGGAGGCTGTACATTGCTGCACGTATTTTGTCTGCTAGTGTAGGACGATTAAAAGTTAAATTGAGTGATGCTGTATCTTTAAGCTCTCCATCTCGGCGACTCTTCATTCGCTTCACTTCAGTTACACCATGCGACTTTAATTCGTCTTGGATTTCCTGTACTGTGCAGTTGAGAAGGTCACTGAAAAATCGCAAAATTTGTTCACTTCCAGCAACCTACGGGATTGTTTAGCGCTGCTATACTCAACCAAGATACTGTCTCTAATTTTTTTGATACTTGCAACTTCACCAGTTAATCCGTATAACGCTTTGTTTAATCAAAAAGGACTCACTTTTTCAAAATTACCACCATTTATGTTTTTAATTATCAGGAACCGGGGCACTGGTCCATCCGTCTCCTGCATAACTTTTTGTTTTTTCGCTGGATTGTGAGGGGGACCAGGGTCACCGCCCTCACCATACTCGCCACTAGCCATCACCAGTTACTCAGAAATGTACAAAACCGTACAAAAAAAACACAAATTTCTTTACAAACAGTAAATCACACTACACTTTTTTAGAAAACTAAAATTCAATTATATTTAAAGTAAAACAAACACAAGGTTTTATAATCCTCTTAATTTGCTTAATTGGACCGACTTGCTAGCTACTAGCGCGCACGAAAAACACGTCTGCTTACCACGAGTGTGAACAGAAGAATTATTTTATTTTATGTATATTTTATTTTCTGCAGATCATACAATGGATTGAACGTACTTCTATTTAATGTTGGCACAGCAGAAGCAACTGTAAATCGCGCTAAATTAAAAGATATTTCAGACAATGTAAATGTTACTGAACAAGAATAATTTTCAGCTGAACGGCTATGAAGCACTGTTCTTGAAATCGGCATAAATTAAGTGTAATCTTCGTCAAATATGACAGTCTGAATATAAAGATAAAATTGAAAATACATTTTTGTTATAAGTAACTACTTTTTAAAATTAATTTTATCAAATTATTTATATAATATTCTGAAATACAATTATATGAATATTTTATAAATAATTTCCTTGAATCATAACACTGCAAGATAGGTCAATAAGCTATAACCCGTGAAATGTTTTATCATTTTTTTACAAATGTCGGATATACCGTATTTCCAAACCAAATAAACACGCAAAATCTATCAGCGTATTCTTTTCATATAGACAAATTAACATATCGGGTGTCCTATGAAACCTGGAACCTAGAAAATTAACAAATAACTACACCCATGCCTGTAGCTCATCGACGTATATTCAAGTCTGGATAAATTACAAGAAATAATATTTATTGAAATATGCTTTTAAAATTCATAATCCTAAATAGTTGACCAAAAAAGAAAATAATAAATATAAAATATATAATTATCCGCAAAAACATATACTTTCTTTTGTTGGCAAAAGAAAAGCTTAGTCGGCTATGCCTTGATCTTCTTTTGTTCAGAGAAACGTCAAAAACTCATTATAAAATATTTTTTTCTTTGATATCCTTATGTATTTTTTCAATAATAAAACACAGAAAAATTTGTCATCATTTTTTGTATAAGTGGGAAAATTTTGAAAAAAATTAATTGGAAAATAAAGGAGAAAAAAATAAAAACCGAAAAAAATTTGGAAAATATTTTTTTTCTCGAGGCCTAAAAGAATTTTCGAAAAACAAAAAATACCTTGCACAACTAGACAATAATATGTACCTGCAAAAAAATTTCATTAAAATCGGTTGGATAGTCTAGGAGGAGATAGTGGAACAAAAAATCTCGTACGACCGAGCGAGCGAGCGAGCGACATACATACGGTCACATGTTATAATAGTCATTTCGTGATCTAAGGGGTCTGTCCACGATTTCTACGCAAAAATTTTTGAAATCATAAGGTGTTACACAGGAGGTCGATGAGCTAAAAATAGAAATATTGTGATTAATTCTTCTTCTTACCAATATATTGGTATTGGTGTGTGTGTGTGTGTAAGTTTATTAATTACGTGACGAGCTGATTAGATTTTTTGGAATCATTGCAAAACCAAAAACGGAAGTTCATTGAATACAAAAATTAAAAATTCTAATTATTTTAAAAACAAACAGAAATATCGAAAAAATTTTAGTAATTGTTTATTAGAGTAGTTATTGTATTTTATAGCTATCTCTCCCGCTACGATAAAACTAATGTGTAAGATAAGGACAGTTAGATAAGTGATTATGTGTTAGTGTATCCATGTGTAGTTTTGTGCTTATTTTGTCTACGTTTCTGCAAGTTTAGTAATGGAAATAAATAATTCAACATGTTCATGGAAAATATTATCGTAATATGCCTAGAACTCAAAAAACTAAAAATTGAAATAAATTACTCTTTTGAACTGTCGGATATGTACCCCTTAAACATTAAACATTTCATAGTAATAATATTTAATTTTGATATACAATGTCTCTTTAATTAATTTTAAGAGGTTTTTATTAAGTTTTATTTAGTTAATTATTCAGTTATACAAATAATGTTTCAATTTGTACACCTCCTGTTGTTAAAATTTCGTTCCTGAGTTTACAATGTTACAATTTTACATACATCTAGTCAATTGGTTCTGAAGATGACCACAATCATGGTCGAAACGTCAAACGAATAAAGAATTATTAATTGTCTAATTCATGTAGTTTCGTTCTTACTTCTTGAACTGCACCATAGCCGATAATTCCAATCCGTTCACGGAAGAAAAGTTGTTTTTTCATCAAATGAAACATCATAATCGGTTATTGAATGTAGGATGCGTAATTAACAGAAAACAGACAGACAAAATTTAATTTGTATGCATATATAAGTAAAATTAAAATCTCTGTATTATTTACTTTCTTATATGTAACATTGACTATAGCGTTGGATTTATCAGCCTGACAAACGAGTAACAAGATTTTTGGACGCCAGTGAAATGTAAAAAACAATCTAAATATGATTTAATTGATTTTTACACATAAGAAAACATATTAAATGATATTATATAAACTTTAAGATAACTTAATCACATCATATAATACCCTATTCCACTATAAATCCTATCGTACCCTACTGACATTATAACTTACATAATATTTTGACATGCAAATATTAAATCTCCTTGAATATACTTGAGCAGAGATATAGTTGTACGAGGCTAGCACTAGGCAAGATATGATTCTAAGTGGTAATTGCAGCGCCATTATTGACTTTAAATGTTACATCGTGCTGCTGTATATAACTTATCACTGAATTTATGAAGTGCGGTTGAATGATTCTGTAAATAAATAAAATGTACTTTCATTATTTGTCAATTAACATTTTAGTAGGTGCTACGTTTGCCAAACACTGAATTTAGATATATTAGATAATATCAAAGTCATACGACAAGTTGAAGTGGGTAGGTATTTGTTGCAGAATAAAAATGTATTATTTATATATGAGTTACACATAAAATGCAACTACTTGAGCTTAATCTTACGATAAGAAATAAATAAGTGAGCAGAGCGAAGGTTTTATCTCAAGTATCACATGAAGAAAATACATATGTGATATAAATTGTTTAAACTGGCAAAATTACAACAATTAGGGCTCAAGTTTTAAATCTTATGTAGAGGACATGATCACTTATGCCAACCTATCCTGACTTTCGTTGATTTAACCTTTCTTTTTACGAAATTTAGAAATCAGATTTTTATGCATCCTCAAATTTTTTTAGTGCAAAAGAAGCTCTGCTTATAGCTTGCAAGTGTGTTTTAGTATAGTATATATGTGTATAGCTTTTATATTTCTGAGAAACTCATTTGAATATGACCAATACACATCAAAAAGGGAATTTCGAACCAGTTACAGATAATATATTATTATAGTGCCCAATTCGTAGTCCAGTAATAAGGCCTTTATCTTAAATTTGTTACTGAAGATTTTGTTATTTTTAGCTTATGTGATGAACGTATGTAATTTTTTTACCAAAGTGAATAGCAGGGAGTTATTGATGCATTTTATTAAGGCTGTTGTTTACCTAAATGTAAATGCATAAAATTTTAAGAATTCGGCTGAAAATTTTTTACAAAATTGTGACCTTAATAACAATACGTTTTTGTTGCACGATATGTCAGTGAATTGGTTTTTTTGTGCTCTATGAACTACTCTTTTTAGTTTTTATATTTTATTTATATTTTCCACGAAATTTTAGGTTTTATCAAAAAAATTGAAAGTTTTTAATATGAAAACCATAGCATATTTTTCAAAATTTAAAAGAGTGGTCCATAGTATGGAACAAAACCAATTCATTGATATATTGACTGAAAAAGCCATTAGTTTATTTTTGTACACCACTGATAAAACCATTTTGGCGTCAGAAGATTTCAAAACACATTTCTCTCATTTTCATTATTTTCGCCTTCAGGGACAAACCAACATTACATTTTTATACCTGCTCTGAAAAAGTTTGAGTGTTTATTGAGCTATGATAATAAACCTTAGATATTCAATGGAATTGTAGAATATAATTTTGTGTTTGAATTTACACTGTTGCATTTAAGTAATTCTTAATAGATCATGCTATAGTGTGGCTCAAACTCTAAGCAAATGACTTTTACAGCAATTTCGTCGTTTAAAATTATATAAATTAAT